>VWZK01000351.1:363747-506483 GCA_013396935.1 Baryphthengus martii
AGCATCTCCCTTATGAGGAAAGGCTGAGGGAGCTGGGTCTCTTTAGCTTGGAGAAGAGGAGATTGAGGGGAGACCTCATTAATGTTTATAAATATGTTAAGGGCGAATGTCACGAGGATGGAGCCAGGCTCTTCTCAGTGATGCCCAATGACAGGACAAGGGGTAATGGATACAAGCTGGAGCACAGGAGGTTCCGCTTAAACTCTAGAAGGAACTTCTTTACAGTAAGGGTGACAGAGCACTGGAACAGGCTGCCCAGGGGGGTTGTGGATTCTCCTTCTCTGGAGACATTCAAGACCCGCCTGGACACCTTCCTGTGTGATGTCATTTAGGTTCCTGCTCTGGCAGGGGGATTGGACTTGATGATCCTTTGAGGTCCCTTCCAATCCCTAACATTCTGTGATTCTGTGATTCTGTGAAATAGATGCAAAGAGTTGTAAAAATTCATGTAAAAAATGGTCCAGAAACCACTACTAAAAACGGTGATGGACACATGGCTTTCAGTTCAGGAAATTCATAAGATCCAGCTCGTTGGAACTTGGTGGCATATAGGTTAAAATAATCCATGGAAGTAGCATATTTAACTTCCTTCTTATTTTCCCTAAGCATCTACTACTGATCTGTTAGGCACAGGAGAGTGGACTGGGCAGATGTTTGATCTGGTGTATTTCTATCAATAGATGACAGAATTTAATTATTTTTTTAAAAAAACTAAAATAATTAAATAACAGTTTGTTCATGACTATGCTTGATACTGCTCTTATCTTCAAAAAATAAAGTCATATTGGAAAACTGACAAAATGGACTCACATGAAAGTATCTAAAAATACAAGTATAGTAGATACATTGGCAGAGTAGACATTGTGTTTTACATGTTTATTAAAAATATTGGTAAAGCCAGATTCTAGCAGAAGGTGTTAATTGTGTATTCCCTACTTTAGCTGATGTAAAAGATTTTGCAAGAGCACTGAGGACTTACATTCTGTTCTGGCACTGCCCTACTGAAAGGTCTCTCTCTTAGTTGCGAGCAAGTCCTCTCTATGGAGGAATAACTCCACTTAGGGGCATAACACAACACATAGAGCCTCCATATGAACCAGAGAGTGTGTTTTTTGGCAAACTTGTTCTTTGTGGTGGATGGTGGGACCATGCAAGGTAGCTCCTGGAACGGCATTCCTGGGCATTTGTTATGCTAACAGATATTGAGGTGGGGTGACTCACTCCTACCCTGCTTTCAGAGCCCTGGTGTTGAGCTTCTTTGGCAAAGGACTTCTGTAATGTGCTGAAAATCCCAAACCTGGAGACAGGCTATAGAACAAGAGGCTTCTGCTGATACACTTAATAAACGAAATAAATTCAAAGCACAGATTTCTAGGGTAAAGGAATCTGGTTTTCTTCCTGATGAAAACCGAGAAACCAGTCTTCCAAGAATACCCACCTCAGCAAAGCTGTTTTTCTTTTTATTCAATGCATTAGAAAATGAAGGAAATAGGTAGGCATAAGATTGTGTTTGGATTCCAGCGAATCTGCCTGGTACATCACTCTAGAAACAACATTCCCATTTATATCTTGAATTTACAAAAAAGACATTTGCTAAAACTGATCTAAAACTGACATGATGAAATCCAGAAGGAAGAGGCTTTTACTGTGATTGTCAGAAATTCACATTTCCCATTTTTTCCACTATGGAACATAAGAAATAGGTTGATTATGCTTTATTTTCCCACAACTAGCAATTTCTGTCTTTGGAAAGTTTTAGAGGGAGGAACTCAGAGGTGCTGTGGGAGGGGCTAAAATTCATATTAAAGTTTTGACATGAGAGGGAGAATTGTCAGAGTAGAAGGTTTCTGCTGAGGTTTTGCCTTTTTTTTTTTTTATTTCTCCAACTTAGGATGATAAGTGTTCACGTTCAGATTCTTCTAATAATTCTTTTTTGGAATTCTGATTGTCAAATTATTCCCAGGATTGAAGAATGTGGACTTATATGTTCTCAGGTAATGTCTTTCTTGTTCCTTTTTGCTATCTATTAATATAGTAGTTGTATGTTGCTAAAATAATTGCAAAAAAAAAAAAGCAAGAAAACAAAAATAGAACAATATTTCTCTGTCCTGCACATTCATTTTATATTCCTATCTTCTGAATTAAGTATCCAAATGGGCAAAGATGACTGTTAGGAAGGGAGTAAGAAAAATGTATTTTACACTCTTTCCAGCTGCTGTTCTTAGTACCTTTTTTAATCTGTCTTTTGTATTTGAAAAAGATGATTTAATTCATATTCACTGCTTTGCAGCATCAGTTTTTACAACCAAAGAGATGAGGGAGAGAGGAACATGAGGGTTCAGAAATTGCTAATTGTGTAAGAAATATATGAAACACTGACTTTCCTGTGAATCAATGAATTAAGCTTGAGAAAGAATAAAAGTTGTTTCTCATTTTGTGGGCTGCATGTAGCTGCAGTATTAAATGTAATGAATTGTGTATGTTCCTAAAAGTGGAGTGTGAACCATACCATCTCTGTAGTAGCTTATTCCCAGATATCCCCACAAAGGGGCAGCATGGAGATACGCTGCTTCTGTTAGCATTCTGAAGCTGTAAGAATAAAGTAAATTGAAAGATAAATTAAAAAAGGTTAAAATAATAGAGAATCTGAATTTTAGTCTTAGTAGAGGATGATAACTATGTACTTGCTACAGAGAAATGGAACTGATTGCATGAAAGAATTTGGTTGTCTCTACAGACTTCTTGAAGATGTCAGTGTTAAGGACAGGCAATGGGACATACTAAAGATTGTCTAAATGTGCTGACACTACCCATATATTAAGTAATATATGTTACAGCAATTTATTCTAGATTTTATATGTATATCCTAGAAAATATCAGGAATAAAGATGCTTATAAAATATTAGATTGAGTGGCAAAACACCCCTCTGTATTTAAAGCTGTTTAACATTCCCACATTCTGATTCTGTAGTTTGTTTCCACTTAGATAATGCTTTTAGGATAATAAAATATATAGTCATAAGAGATTAATCTCTAGATGTACCTGAGCACTTTTCAAGAATTTGTATGTACTTATGTTTATGAATGCAAGCACACATGTATTTTAAATATGCTCTGTGGTCTGCTGCAATGAAAGTTTAAAATGGAAGTTATTTATCACTCTAATCTATCCCTCCAAAGACTGTATGACTATCAAACTCAGCATGTAAAAACAGTAGCAACCTTTTCCAGTGGGATTCAGTCTAGGTGGTAGGATTTATCTCTGGGGATCTTAAAGGGCATCTTTCTCTGTCATATTTTAGGAATGTATGTTAAGAAGGCTAATTCACTAGATGCCTAAGATATAGACACGACCATGAGATTTGGTAGACTGGGTCCCTTTCTTTGCCTTCAAGAGTTTGTCTTACAACTTTCCCAATATTGAAAGTTGGGTAACCGAAAAGGTGTGTGTGTGTGTGTGTGTGTGTATATATATATATATTTAATTTACAAGGAAAAGTAAATTTCTGGTTTAATAAAATCAGTCATTTATGATGTTAAAACCAGGATTCAATTCATGTTTCTGCTAGTTGTATTCGGTAAAATCTTGAATGCATTAATGACTTTTTAAGACAAAAATGTTTTCTCACTGGGAACAATAATGATCTCAACAGGAAAAATTACTGCCAGCATAGCATTTTCAATCTAATGCAAAGCCTTTTAGCTACATGAACTTAAGAATCTCTCATGACTAGCTTCTTAGAGAAAACTTCTTCCTTTTCCTTTGGAAGTACCTTCAATTTCCCTACAATAATTTGTGGCCTCAATCCCGTTCCTACCTGAGTTATTTTAAAAAGAAGCAGTTTATCTTCTCCATAATTTGTAACTCAATAGTCTTTATAGGGGCACTTACCAGGGATTACAATTTGGTTTTGTCTGTGGCCAATATATATGTGATGCCTTCTGCTACAGCACATCAGATCACAAAGTAGGGAATCAATACCATTTCTTTTTTTAGCAGTTTACTTAATGTGGTAATGAGATATTGTAATTTTAAAACTATCAGAAGTTTTCTGTGGCTGCTATTTCTTCAAGTCTGTATTACAGAAAATTGCTTTTTCTTTATGAAGTTTTTCTGGAAGTTTGTGTAGCAGATTTGTCTTCTTCAGAGTCATCCCTGAGATTGTGTGGCTCTTCATAAAGCAAAAGAGGAACGAAAAGCAATTAACTTGCATTTTTCTGCACTTTTTCAAACCTTTTTCAAAAGGTTTTGAGCAGCTTTTATAACTGGAATTGTTGAGTTTGACCATCAGACTAGATTTTAAGGTGGCTGTGTTCCTTGAATATCTGTAAGCAGGTTTGACTTCCTTATCAGAGTAAAGTATTGATTGTACTTAAGAGGGAAATAGTAATATAACTATTTTGAGGTATGTACCTTAAAAAACTTTCACACTGAACTGTTTAGATTTTGGATCAATCATTCTTAGTTTACCATGAGTATTCAGCAAGACATCCTTGCATTGCCCTGTATAAGGCAGTATCCAGCTTTCATAACTATACCACAAACTGTACTTCTGTTCAGTATAGGAAAGGAAAAACCAAAAGACCATTGGATGTTTATGCAAGCATTACATGAAAATTTAAAAGCAAGAAAACATACATTTGTGGGTTGGCAAAGGAACAACCAAGCTTTCTTATGTGTTATGATTTATTTCTCCTTCCTCATTTTAATGGCTAGGCCTCAGAGCTCATGTGATATTCTAGTATTCAGAGGTTAAATACAATCGGCTTGGTCTCTATACCTCACCCAGTAGCAAACACAGTTATCAACCAAGTTTCCCTGTAAAAGCATAGGGGAATCCTAGCTTGCAATTGAGATTAGGTTTGTGCCCTACTCATTTTACATTCCACATTGTTAGCAAGCTGTACACAAAGCAGCCGGCTGATGCCAAATTGGACTCAACAGCTGGGAAAGGTCAAGAGCACTACATTTAAAAAATCTCTTCAGAAAACCATGAAATAGTATTTGTAGTATCTGCTGCCAAATGTAGTAATGTTTCCAAAGTCCATGGATAAAGAAGGAAACCCTAAAATAAATCTGGGGTTTCCCTGCAATTATAAAGATTATTTGCAGTATGTTCTTGATATGGCTGCTCCCTGTTTATGCGATTCACAAAGTGTGTGGTGTTTCTTTACGGGATATTCATGCCACAGGTCAGTCCATTCTTGCTGAATGCTACGCACTGCAAAACCAGTGCCCTTAGGCCTCTAGCTTAGCTGACATGCACTGGCATTCTTTGTTCACTATTAAGATAATCAATTTGTATTCTAGAAGTGATCCCAAGCCTCTAAAAAGTGGACATGACAATCTAGGTGACATGATTGAACTGTTCTCTAAAATCCATTTGAAAAAAAGTAGTTTTAGATATGGAAAATGTCTAAAGAAACTGATGGGAGACCTGGCTTCCTCAGTGTGAGGTCCCAGCACAGGAAGATGATTCATCACAGACTTTTTTGTGTATCCGTCTTTATGCCTAATGACTGGAGGAGATGCATAAACCCATAAAACATATCCTTTGCTAGTATTTGCTGAGATGCAGCACTATCCATGAGAGTGTGCCCTAGATAGAAAGTTTGGGTTTTGTGTTCCTACCTGTCATTGACTCACTTATGTGGCCCTGTTAAGTAATTTCTTTTCTCCAGTTTTCACAAGTACAAAATAGTGCTGACCTTCCTGTGTGATATGTCTTAATTATGTGTTTTAATTAAGTGCTTTGAATACTATAATTAAGTGTTAAGTACTCATTAATGAAAGCAGTCATACTTAAGGGGCTCAATCGTGTTGAGTCACTGTATTAGAGTGATATTAACCCACTTGTATAGATAGATATCCTGCTTGTCTTCTCTGGTGGTAGTCAGGAGAGCTGCAGTTTAGGAAATTTTGGTGGCTTATCTCTTGGACAGTGTTTCACATTTGCTTGTAGAGTCAAAAATAGCTTGGCAATGACACGAGATGCTTAGCTTCCATGTTTCCTGCAGTATCCTATGCCACCGGTTCGGTGCCATCCTATTTCTTCATCCCCTGAGAAGAAAACAGCCAGTGACAGGTACAAGCAGGGACTTAGAAAACTCTCCATTATTCCTCATTATTAGAGCGTCTACCACCACTTCTTTCAGGAGAGGTGGAGGTAGTGAAAGCTCTGCAATTCAGAACTTGCAAAAAAATGCAATATTAGCTCTTGGGGTTTTTTCTGTTCTTCCTTCTCCTTTCCTCGAGAACTCTGGAAAAAGGTTAAAGGTTCCAGAAAGAGATCAGCTCCTGGCGTAGCAAGAGCAGAGGCACTAAAGTCATGAAAGTTGGGGGCACAAAATTAATAGATGTTGGAACTAGACCTGACAAGGTGTTCTGAAACTGAAACACAAGGCAGTGCTAGAAGCTTCATCACCATGAGAAGCCAGCATAAGTATGTGCAATCAGTACCCATAGCAGGAGGTAGATATTAAGAAGAAAAAAAAAAAAAAAGGATATATAAGCAAGCTCAGCAGGAGATGGGGGGTCACAAATCTCTCTCTGCCCTGATCTTAGGAAGGGGAGATACCCTTCAGCTCTATTTGGACACAAAGCTCAGTGGTGAATATTGGAATTTGGGAGTAGGTGCTTCCCACAGCTGTAGAATGTTGCTGACTGTCTGCTTTTCTGTTGGAAAGCTACTTGTAATTTGATGAAATCCAGGCAGGTCAAAATTGTGTTGAGTGTTAATAACATTAGCAACCATGTGGTGTGACCTAACTGGAATTCTTGAAGTAAGATCTAGGATTAAAGGACTAAGAACAGTCCTGCAATGAAGGACTTGTGGATACTGATGAGTGAAAAGTTGGACATGAGGTGACAAAGTGCACTCACAGCTCAGAAGGCCAACTGTATGCTGGGCTGCATCAAAAGAAGCATGGCCAGCAGGTCAAGGGAGGTGATTCTACCCCTCTGCTCTCTTGAGACCTTACCTAGAGTCTTTCGTCCACCTCTGGAGTCCTCAGCAGAGGAAGGACATGGATCTATAAGAGTGGGTCCAGAGGCGTGCTGCAAAAATGGAACACTGTGCTGTGAAGAAAGGCTGAGACAATTGGGTTTTTCAGCCTGAAGAAGGCTCCAGGGAGACCTTATTGCGGTCTTTCTGTACTGCAAGGGGCCCTATAAGAAAGATGAGGACAAACATTTTAGCGGGGTCTGTTGCAATAGGGCAAAGAGTAATGGTTTTAAACTAAAAGAGGGTAGATTTATACGATAAGGAAGACATTTTTTTTTATGGTGAGGATGATGAAACACTGGCACAGGTTGCCCAGAGTGGAAGTAAATGTCTCATCTCTGGAAACATTCAAGTTAAGGTTGGGCGGGGTGTTGAGTAACATGATCTGGTTAAAGGTGTCCCTGCTCACTCCAGGGGGGTTGGACTAGATGATCTCTAAAGGTCTCTTTCAACCTAAAACATTCTGTGATTCTGTGGACACATCACAGCCCTGACCCTGCCTTCATAACTATAGGAATTCACTGGGCCAGAATTTTCTGAGGTCATGAATAAGCTGGAAAGCCACAGTAACTAATGGTGCTAAGCACTGGAATAGATTACCTGTGGAACTTACCGCACACGCTAAGAGGGTATCTCTCAGATATGTCTCAGATAAAGGTCATTCTTCCTAAGGCAGAAATGTAGAGTAGATGGCATCTTCTGACCCTAATATCTCAGCTTTAATTCATCATTTTTGCATTTGTGGGATCTAACAGTAGTCTTTCAAGTCATATTTAACTTACTGCTTTGGAACACTCAACAGAGCCAAAGCCTTCTGTTGCTGTATTACATGTCCCTTTCAGTATGCAAAGCATGGGACTCACTGTGGAAACAGTATCACAGAATCACAGAATGTTAGGGGTTGGAAGAGACCTTGAAAGATCATCCAGTCCAACCCCCCTGCCACAGCAGAATCACCTCGAGTAGATCACACAGGATTGTATGGCACACACAATCTTGTTCAGGAGGTGTCTATGCAAAGATGAAGGGAGTTTTAGTTTTACTTTGCAAATTTTCTGTGGCTCTTTCTCTTGCAAGAAAATGTTTCAATTCAGTTGCTTTGAATATGTGTGGTAAACTTCAATCATTTCTGGAAAACTGATTGTATTGGAGTTGCCTCTACTTGCCTGCATATTTTCAGAAAGTATGAATCATATAGACAACATTATGCAGTACTAGATATGCATTCATTGTCTTTTCTTGGAAAAACTTTGAGGAAATAGAATTTATTGCAGTTAATACATTTCACTGTCTCCAGTTTTGTTTTCCCCTTTTATCCCTACATATGCAAACTTCCTTGATCTTTCTCCCACTTCCTTATCTCCCTGACCAGCTACTTTTCCTTCCATGTCTGCAATGACAGTTTTCTCCATTAATTTTCAATTTTGATATCTTTGTATTATATTTTTTCCCTACTTGTGGTTTGTTTAGTTGTTTTTTTTTCACTTTATATTTGCAATTCTTATTATGGCATCGTGCTTTGTGCTTCATTTTGGTCAGTAGTATGCGTTTTTTAATTTTCCCCCTTATTTTCAACATATTATATTTATATATAATAGAACAATTTTTAGAGCTTGGCCACATCTGTGTTACCATTCAGTCTGCCTTTGTAGCTTATTTTCTCTTCCACTTGGGAAAGAAATATATACACTTTTTAGGCAAATGTGTGACAAAGGTGGTTTTTAGTGAGTAAGGACTATCATTAAAAATGAGACACAGGATGAAGCAATATATAAGCAACGTATGAAGGTACTGAACACTGATGGATTTATTAAGTTAAGCCCATGCCCAGGAATTATTGCTGCCTCTAGGGACAAGAGTGTGATCAGGAGAGTTAAGTGAAACAATGCTGCTGTTGTAAAGTTGGTAGAATCCTGCCTCTTTGGAAGCCCTTCTTTTGGACCTCTGCCTCCTTTAATTGGACTGTGCTAACTTTAGCAGCTACAGTACAGGGAGGATACACAGGTTAAAACCAAGCTATAGACTTATCCCATAGTTTAAGGATTTTTTCCTCTCCCCTTTCACCCCTAAACCCCCAAAAATTCTAAGTTAAGAGAAAAAGAGAAATAGACTATGTAATGACTTTTGGAGTAATTATTTTTTGCTTTGTATTTTATATGATTTACTGTTCCATAGCAGTTCCAGATTTGTTCATAACTAGCTTCTGTATCAGTCATCACAAACTGCAAATGTTTCAGCTGGAATACACAGTATAGATATTTTCAGCAGGACTTTTCTACATGACAAATTTTAAATGTTTTTTTTTTAATTTTTCATGTACTCACACTGCTAGCTTTTTCAGGGAAAGGTGCTTTTGGCTTTTGTTGCTCTCGATGGGAAAGGAAAGGCATGTATGTAAGGATTCTGGTATAAGATTTCTGATGTAGGATCAAGACTTTCAGATGTCACAATAATACAAATCTGAATACTTAGGAAATAATCCTCTCAAAAAATTTCAGCTATACAGCTGCAAAAAAAAAAAAAAGTTTTAATCTACAAGTGCTAAGAATTTTCCCAATTTTGCTGTGGCTGGATTATTTCTGCAACTCAAGCAAGCACAATTAGAGCTAGTCAGGCATCTTCATCATTAGGTCTTTAATCGAAGCAGCTTCTTAAAGGGTACTGTGGCACCAGGAAGGAGTGCAGTGGCCTCTCAGGGGCTGTCATCTGAGACTACCACAGCTTCTTGCATGGCCTGAGGGATCATTTGTATGGCCTTACATCCTTACACATAACATAAACTAAGGCTAGAGCAAAACCAGTCAATATTTAAAAACATTTCTCATCAAAAAGAACTATAATCAGGGGTAGCTGCAAGTTTATTAGGTGTGAAATGTTTCTCTGTTAAGGAGGAGAGGGAGAAACATCATTTTCATGGGAGCTATAAAAAGCAGAAACATGTGTTCGCACATTTCTTTCCATGGCTTTGAAGGGTGTCCGAGCCCAGATGCACGGCCTCCAAAATCTTGAAACTGTTATGAGAAATCACTGCCAAGTGTGCTTTCTTGTTCTAAATTTTAGTACGACTTTGTGATCCACGCTGGCAGGTTTGGGATTAGCAAGTGGATTAGTGTTTTTAAGCCCCTTCACCCCCTACTTTTCAGGATAGTGTCTCTAGATCCCAGGCACCTGAGTTATGAGCCAGAGTTTGGTGCTCTCTCTTCAGAGTAGCAGCTGAGAGTCACTCTTACAAAGTTTCAGTTTTTGAGTTGTGGGAGTTTTTTTTTTTTTTTTTTTTTTTGTTTTTTTTTTTTTTTTGTGGTGTGTTTGTCTTTTTGTTGGTGTTGTTTTTTTTTTTTTGTTATTACTGCTTAAATTAAAATGTAAGTGAAATTTGAAGTAGGAAACAGTTCTCTCACTTGGATGTTGACAGCACTCAGCGTTAAAAATTACTTTGCATCTTGCCTATCCTTCTCACAGACATTCTTTCGATTCCTCTCTATACAATAGCACTGCTTTGACAGGAGGCCTTGGAAATCCTCCCATTTGCTGGGTAGCATGGCAAATGGACAATTTAGGCTTAGAACTGCTTCAGGTTAAGAATAATGTTGAATCTGGCTGTCCTTTGACTTGAAAACTAGAGTATAAAAGCTGAAACATGTCCATATTCTGCTTTCCTAATATTTCTGGTTTGAAAGAAGCTTGAGCTTTGTTAGTTAGACCTCTGTTACTAATAAATCTTCTACAGCCACATGCTACGCTGGGGGACGTGGGTGTCTCAAAAATGCACGTATACTATCCCAAAGAGCTTTGACATGGGCTAAATGTCATTCCAGCTTCATTTTAGTCATGGACTAAACACCAAACTACATGCATCTGGAGAGCTTTCAGACCAGAAAGGGAGGTGCCTGATAAGCTTAGATGCCTTTAGTGTTAGGCAGCAATTAACAGGGTATTATGTATCATGGTGTTCAGCTGAGATGACCACAGTTTGCTTAAATTGTGTTTTGGGTACCTAAATCCCCTTTTAGATTTGGCTGACTAAATGTTATTTTGCAAATGATTGCAAACTTTGGCTTCATTTCACTACCTGTAGTAATGCAAAATCCACCAAGCCTTACTTGGAAATGATATAACCTTTCTTTCGTGGGCAAAGCTGAAGTTTGTATAGATGTATAGGGTTTGCATGTCAAGGTATTGGAAGTGGGGGCTAGAGGGGTGGCCTCTGTGAGAAACTGATAGAAGCTTCCTAGATGGACCCACTGCTGGCCAGAGTTGAGCTAATCAGCAATAGTGTTAGCACCTCTGTGATAACATATCTAAGAAGAGGGGAAAGGTGTTTTAAGGTTTAGTTTTTATTTTCTCATTATCCTACTGTGATTTTGATTGGTAATAAATTGTATTAATTTTCCCCAAGTCAAGTCTGTTTTACCTGTGGTGGCAATTGGTGAGTGATCTGTTTCTGTCCTCATTTTGATCCACAGGTCTTTTGTTATATTTTCCCTCCCCTGTCCAGCTGTGGTGGGGGAGCGATAGAGCAGCTTTAGTAGGCACCTGGCATCCAGCCAATGTCAACCCACCACAAGTTAAAAGTTTTCCCCCACTTGGATCTGATTCCAAGTTCATTCAAATCAGTGGAAAGTGTCCTCCAAAATTTGTGAACGTGAGTGGGGTGACATTTATCATTTATAAAAGTCATGGTGTACAGCAGAACCTTCTGCTCCTGGGACTGGCTCTAAACATAAGCAAAATGAGTAGTTGCCTAGAGCAAAATGGCCTGGGCTTTGCTGTGTACGCCGAAGCACTGGAAAGCCAGGCTGGCAATATATTCCCTCTTTTGGTGAGCAGTAGTGTTAGGATGTATAAGACAGTAAATTAAATAGAAAAACATCCTCAGGTGAAAAGAAAAATAAGTATTTCCAAAAGAAATACCACTGCCTCTAGCAGCAATAGAAGAAGCAATTCTATCCCAGGGGGTCTCTTCTCATGACCTTCACTTCAATTCTTGCTTTCTTTTTTCCTTTTTCTGTGACAATCTCGCTGCACACTGGTTCCGGTTACTTTTGAGTCTGAAAGTTGTAGTGCTGTCACTGCTGCTGGGGGATTTTGACGAAGTTTTTCTTGTAGCCTCTTCTGTGCTACAGAGATCGTTATACCATCCTAACCTCAAAGCATGGGATCTCTATAGATGTCTGGAGAGCTTGTGGAATCCATGTCCTCTAGTTTTTCATGGAATGGCCAAAGTAATGGCTGACTTATTCTGGTGTTCGTGACTGACAGTACTGCTTCTAGCGGAAGGCTCCACTTGGTGACCTCCAGAGACCTCTTCTACCCTAAACTTCTTTGATTCCATTTTTTCATCCTCTGTATGAGATCTCCAGTCATTCATTTAAATAACTATTACTGTTGTGTTAGAATGTCCCTGTCTCATTGTTAGACTAGAAGTGCTGATTTGGTACATTAGTTGTCCTTTCAAGTAGCTGAGTGGTCTGAAATTTTTGACACTCTATGTATGAGATGCTGCTGATTTATACCAGCTGAGGGTATGGCTTTTAAAGTGCATTTTAATTTTACTTTGTCTATCGTATGCAGTTCTGTTTTGTTAACAACTTGTATTAATATTTTAGGAAACATGACATCAAAATGATTGACATTTTTTTGTTTCATTTTATTTATCTGCTTATTATAACTTCTAATTAAAAAAAAAAAAAAAAGCTACTGCATATGGTTGCCTCAAGCAAATTCTACTTCTAGTCCTGGAGTTGAATCATACAATAGAATAGGCAGCTTTTTTTTCAGACTGCCATGTCTCCCTTTGGTCCAATAAATTTAAAAGCCAGTGGTTTTTATGTAGGTCCTTATTTTTTATTACAACATTATTTTTACATACAATTCACTTAAAAAAAAAAAAAAAAGAGGGGGAATATTCTTCCCAGTTTTGTGACCTCAAGGCAACATTGTTTTGATTGGACCTTCACTTATAGGATAAATGCATGTCACTGCAAACAGTTCCCAGAAATACAATTATTGTGCTACCGACTCTTTCACTTACTCTGTTCTGTCAAACAGATACAGGACAGTCCAGTCCCATTAAAATATGGGCACAGGATTCCTCTGCATCAGTACAGTGCAGGAGGAAATGCATACTGACTTGAAGGTGGAAATCTGTTCTACCTGAGCAGTAGCAGGTAAATAGAAGGACTAAAATCTAAGGGGCCTGAAGGTCTTATGTTAGTCACATGCTTTGCATTACTGACGTACTGCTAGACAGTAATGGAAGTGTTCGCCTTGGAACAACCAGTAGTTTGTGGAGGACAGGGTCCATACATTTGCATATACATGTGAAATGGCACAGGAAATGAGAGTTGGTGAAAGGCTGTGCTTTAGACCACTGTGAAGTCTTGCTGAAGATTTTGTCCAACAGTCTTCAGTAAAGCCAGTCATCTCTTCCCTGTTTGTTCATTGTCCATTCACTATATAGTTGACAGCACATCAACATGACGTTAACAAAGGCAGATGTTACCTTGCTTTGTTGGACACAAGCCCGCTCTCATCCAAAAAGTGAATCACCTCATTAGCATTGTATTGAGCCTGAGCTTAATATCCTATTTCTTGGTACTACTTGTCCTCTCAGGTTCAGCACTGCACTAATATGATAGGTTGGGTTTTGTTCAGCTTAGAACGCACACACAGAGACTTGGAGCTGGATAACATGTAGACATGACTCAGATGTTTTGATTTTTAGCATTCTGTAATAAAATCCAGCAGCATCCAGGTGCTCTTGTAGAAACAGCAGTTCAAAGTAGTCCAAAATATGCTTTACCGTAAGTTCAGGTGTCTATTTCTTTTCTGCATGGATGACAGTCCAAGTGTTTCCTTCTGTGGTTGCTTACTTGATCCCATTGCACACTGTTTGCGTGTATTTGAACACCACATTGTCAGCAAAACTTGATGAACAACCTTCTGCTTTGCCAAGAATTAAAAAGGATCATCAGTAAGATAGTTTTACCTTGGCAATGAAAGTCATTACACATGGCGTCAAAACAAATAGGGATGCTCCTTTTAAGAAAAGGTCTTTCAGGGACATTGTATCAGCATTACTAGGAGTTTAAGAGTTCTAAATTTTCATATTATGTGTATTAATCATAACTTCTCTGGTTCTCAGTAAATATAACCACAATTTTATTCAATTGCCAAGTGTGTTCTGTAGGCCTATTATGTTTCCTTTTCACCCATTTCCAAGAACAGTTTTTTTAATAAATGCTTGACCATGATATTTTTTCCTTACTTTTGGTAAAATAAATACAGTGGTGTTTTGCTAACTACATGGCCCAAGAAAAAGGAGGCAGCCATCAGCAGAAAACATACAGTCAAACTCGTGCAGGTTTTATTATCTATTTCTATGGACCCCATAAACAATATAGCATGGCCAACCACAGGGGGAACAAAAGAAGTAATAAACCCACTCGCTGCAGGTGACACAACGGAAAAGGCAAACTGGCCCAAAAATACAATAATGTAAGAAGATATCAACCATGCCCCATATCCCAACATAGCCAGGCACAAACCAATCCAATAAATACTGGAAAGATATGTTACCCAATCCATTATCCTTGACACCACAAAACTTCTCACCAACCCCTCCAGCTGCAGCTTGCAGCCACAGCTAGCAGCAGCAGTAGCTCCCAAGAAGGAGCTCTGTTGGCCTTTTATCTCCACCCCTAATCACCACCTAAATGGCAGCTGTTTCTCATCATTTCAGGGTGTGCTTGGCCTGACCTCCCCTCCTGGAGGGCCCTCTTACAACCGAGGAGGCTATCCCTCACATGAAGGTCTGGTATGGCATGTGTCCCCACCACTCCACGCCTACTGGGTTGCGGCCAGAAGCAGAGCTAAAAGATCTTCTTGGTGGCAAACACAGAGGCAAACCCAGTCTTGCCCTTGATTGCAATAGGAGGCACCTGGGCAGCCTTAGCCCCTTTTACCTGGTTGTGAAATTCATCCAGGTGTCAAGTTCACTTCAGGGCTCAGGGTTCAGACCCCAGCACTTCAGGTGGTGACCTTCATACGAATAAAATGAGAAAATACTGTAAGGTTCTGATCCCCACCATCATCAAGGACATGCAAAGTACAAAGCCATTATCTTCTTTGCCTGTGAAAACAGCTCTGGAAAAAGCTGGAGCATACTTAGTTGCTTCCATTTGTGAAGCTCTTTCTAGATAGTTTCTGGGACTGAATGACTCTATGAAACAAAACTAGTCTGAGGAGCTTATGATACAGCTCTGACTCCTCTCTGTTTCTGTCCAAAGTTCTTAGATCAAATCACTTTGACTGTAGTTGTCACCACTTAAAGACACCACTTTTTCTTTATGGAGGTGTTTGAGATCACATTAGCTTTGTCAGGTTTTTCACTACAGAACATTTGAAATCATTTAAGACTCTTATGGCCCAGCATCTGTAGGCTCTGCTGAGATTGAGAGCTGTCCTGAGGAGAAAGACTTAGGGGTGCTGGTTAATGAAAAGCTCAACAGGAGCCAGCAATATGTGAGTGCAGCCCAGAAAGCCAATCGTATCCTGGGCTGCATCAAAAGAATTGTGGCTAGCAAGTCGAGGGAGGTGATTCTCCCACTCTACTCCTCTCTCATGAGACCCCCACGTGGAGTACTGCATCCGACTCTGGAGCCTCCAACACAAGGACATGAATCCATTGGAGTGGGTCCAGAGGATGGCCATGAAGATAATCAGAGGGCTGAAGCACCTCTCCTATGAGGACAGATTGAGAGAGTCGGGTCTGTTCAGCCTGGAGAAGCAAAGACTCCAGGGAGACTTTACTGTGGCCTACCAGCGTCTGAAGGGGACCTACAAGAAAGCTGAGGAGGGACTTTTTACAAGGATTTATAGTGACAGGACAAGGAGTAATTGGGTTCAAACTGAAAGAGGGTAGATTTAGATTAGAAATTAGGAAGAAGTTCTTTACTGTGTGGGTGGTAAAACAGTGCAACATTCAAAGTCAGGTTGGATGGGGCTCTGACTAACCTGGTCTAGTTAAAGATGTCCCTGCTCACTGCAAGGGGGTTGGAACTAGATGATCTGTAAGGTCCTTTCCAACCCAAACAGTTCTATGACTCCTCTGCTGATCTCACTTTCTTCTTTGCAGTATTTAAACAAAACAATGTGATATTACGATTAGATTGAGGAGAAGCTGCTGTGTTAGTTAACATGTTGGCACCACACCTTCTATTCAGAATGCTGCATGTTGGTGGTGACTGCTCAGATAACCTCTAACTACAGTTGAGTAATACCACAAATGGGGAAAACCCTAGAGAGATAGGAAAATCCCTAACTGTTTGTGCATTGTGTAAGTACGTTTTGCTTAGGCTCTTTGCCAAAGCAGATATAAATAAGAGATGCTCTCTATAGAAGTAAAATGTACTATCATGTTCAGGATCTCATTTTTGCATAAGTGACACCCACAGCATTTGTGAAAGGGGAAGAAAATTTCCATTCTGGTTTTAGTGTGTTATGTTTTTCTATTGCATTCACCACTGAAAATTCCTGAAAACAAAAGATATAGAAAGAGGGAGAGGAACTTGGTTAATTTATGTGACTACTTCTGTGAGACAAATGGTCTCTTTTGACTATTTTACAAAATGATTGTAGAAGAAAATACCGCCCCCACCCCCTGGTGGTATTGTACAATAAACAGAAACGTTATTAAAAAAAAAACAGAGAAATTGAGCTGTAACCAAATGCTTGCTGTAACTGGAAAGTGTTTCTGCAAATGTCTGGTTATTTATGCCAACCTTCCCAACATCTCCTTCCCCAGAAGAAAAACAAGTGCTCAAGAACAACAAAACATCTCCCTAGCAGCGCAAAAAACACTGATGGATGTTTCTTTCTTCCTGTGGAGAAGATGAGAATATAAATGCAAGATGGTACTAGAAAATGCTGAGATGCTAGGATTCATCTGAGCAATAGTGAAAACCAATAATTAATGAGGATAGACTAGGAAGTTTTGGAGGATTTCTGCACTGTCCCACATCCCCACAGAAGTGGATGGTTTTTTTCATGTTTGTAACTTCTGATAATTTATTTAAATATGATTTGCATTTTTCAGGTGTCATAACAGGGGCTCCAAAGTACTGGCCTCTTTAAATAAAAGGCTGAATCCTCTGATTTTTATGAGATTTTTGTTGTTTGCTTCAATGGGATCTTGATTTTTTTCTAGCATATTTTTGCACCATGATTGTAACCAGAAAGAACTGTCAGAGAAGTAAGTTTAAAGATGATCTAAGAAATTTTGACTGGCAATGGGAACTCTCTCAAGACACCTAATAAAAATTTTTTCAGTAGTCTGGCTGCAAACCAGGAAGTTAAAAATATGCTAAATTATCAGCCTCATGAGAGATTAATTTATTTCAGTAAGCAACGGCTCAGTAATTAGTTGATACAACAGGTAGGTTTCCTAGAAAACTAGAAAAGTAGCTCCCTAACTCACTCATTTGATTTTTTTGCAGTCATCTTGTGTATTTGTGTCTTTCACTCCCGAAGGCCATGAAGAACCTTAAGTAAAGAGAATGAGTTCAGATTGTCCTTTGACATACTCCTGTAGGGTTTGATTAGAAATGATTCAAAATTAGGGCTTTGAAACAGCAGTTAAGATCGCAGTAGTTTTATATAAGCTGGCACGTTCAACTTTTATTGGTTTACTGTTACACTTCAGAACGCTGTAGTCTTCTTTCTATTGATGAAGGTGCATTGGGAGAATCAGAAAACTACCAATGAAGCTCTTTTTTGAGGGGACAGAAGTAATTAATAAATGACAAATATTACTATGAACACATTACAGCAGAATTGAGGTGACATCAGTTACATTTTTCAGTCCTTCAGGGGTATCTGAGAAATTTATTAAATCATTGAAACAGAAGTACCCCAGTTTTAGAACAGTTATGTAAAGAAGTTTGATTTCCTTTATGGAATCAGAAAATGGATTGGGTTGAAAGGGACCTTTAAAGGTCTAGTCCAACCTCTCTGCAATGGATAGGGACATCTTTAGCTAGATCAGGTTGCTCAGAGGTCCATCCAACCTAACCTTGAATGTTTTCAGGGATGGAGACCACCTCTCTGGGCAACTTGTTCATGTGTTTCAACACTGTCATCATAAAAAATGTCTTCCTAATGTTCAATCTAAATTTATTCTCTTTTAGTTTAAAACCATTACCCTTTGTGGTGTTGCAACAGACTAGGGTCTGAGTGTTGGTGTAGTGTCGTGTAGAAGCAGTCAAGATAGTATCTTTAACACTGTCATAAGTAATTTTGATTATCTTTAGTCTATGGAAGTATATGACTATCTCTGTTTTATTATAGAAAGTGGATTAAAATACCACCTTTTATGCATCTGCACTTTTATGAATCATAGTGACAAATTGCCAATTGTAAAAGATGGCATTACCTCCAGAAACATTTATTAAAATAAAAGTGCCAAAAGGATAAAGGAATGAACATTAATACAGGTTAGATGCTGGTCACTAGTTTACTAAAGGTCTTCTTTCAAAACAATCTTATCTAGCTAAAAACAGCAGCAATGAAGGATAGGAAACACACTTCTTAGGTACTCTAGGCAGCTGCCACGGGGTATCTAACATGCTGTCACTTCTCACCTGCAGCAATAATATGATTTTGCTCTGCAACTGTGTTTATGAGGAGGACAGACTCACCTGAGATGAAAGCCTCACGGAAGACCAAGTTATAGTTATTTTATGATACGCTATAACTTAGCGAGGGTGCTGTCTCTGTGTTCGTCTACAAGTTGAGAACTTCCAAATGTCCACTGAGAGACTTTTCCTGGCCAAAGAACTCACTGGTTTTTGTCTTACTGATCATGTAAGATCCTAAAGTGTTTTTAAAAGACTGAGAGTACCAGTCTGAGAGTGGAGGATACAAGGTAGTGCCTGCTCCTTTTGTGGGTATGAATGAGACACTGATTTGAAAGGAAAGCAGAGAGGAACAATATGCTATATAGAAAGGAATACTGGTATAAATGCTGTGTCAGAAACTTGAATGCCAGAACGGCAGAAAACGGCACTTGCTGGCTAAATAAGAACCTTTCTTTAGAATGTCATGCATAGTAGTCAAAGTAAGATTTGCTATCTTTACAGAATTTTAGTGTGTGCTTAAATGTTTATTTTACTGGAAAAATGGATGTAGTCTGTCTCAAAGATAGCTCAAAACTTCTTAAAATCCCAGTGTCAGGTTCACTTGCCTCTTACAAAACCACTTTCCCACGTGAACATCATAAATACTATGCCTGAGTAATTTCATTTTCAGGATTCTAAGCCAGGCAAGTCTTATTTCTAAAATTCATTGACGATTACTGTAATACTTCCTTCCATTGGCCTTCTGTGATCTTCTAAAAATCGTATAATATTCAGTAAAGCTCTAGATATCTTCCAATAAAAAAATCACTTCGTTACTTTGTCCTGGTATGAAGCAATCTATTGTAAAGTTTCACAAAACAATAAATAAGCTGTGGGTCAGTGTGAGTGGCAGTACCTGATAAAATGATATCTGTATCTGATGGAACTGTTATCCTTGTTATAATAATTGCACCTCAGTAGAAATACATGAAGGTAAGGATAATGCTGATCTTGTGTCTCCATAGGTATTAAGCTGTCCTATGCAGCAGTGATGTGCATTTTCACTGTAATTGAAAATATTTTTTTTTCATTTTGGAAACGATTCCTGTGGACTGTGAATGTGTTTACTTGTTTAAAGAATGTTTATATTTATGTATAATGATTAAGCAATATTTATTTTTATTGCTGCCTCAGCTTTTATAATATTTTTGTTTCTGTTTGCAGGGGATTCATTGTAAAAGCAAACCTTCCAGTGAGTATACATCATTCACATTTTTACTACATTTGCTTTCGAAAGACAAAGATAATTTATTGCAGATAATATATGCATTTTCCTGGTGACATCAGATCACTGTCATGACAGTGACACGGTATTTACTACCAATTTCCTTGTAAAAAATATTGGAAATGGGTAGGCTCCAATAAATAATAGGTTAATAATGATCGTGCATTGTTGCTTTATAATTTTCCTTACCACATAGTCATTGGGAGAATTTGTTTAGTCATTTCACATGTGTTTATTGCTTCTACTTATTGTTATTGCCTACAGTAGCGATACATGCTTTTGAGTTACCTGAACTCTGAAGCTTCCATCAGTCACTCTTCCAGCCACTTGACGGAGAAGTACGACAGCTGCCTTGCAGGCAGTCCCCTGCAGAGGACAGTTCTAGCTGGAGGCCCAGCTCTGAGCACTACTTGTCTCTGTGGTGTCTTTCCTGGATCCACGCGGCAGAGCCTACACACAGGGAGGAGCTGTGATGCTGAATCACAAGTGTGTGAGATGCTGATGCCATGGTGTGGGATGTGAGCTGCATGTCAGCTGACGTGAGACGTACTCTGAAAGCATGGCTTTGTGGGATGTGTGTTGAAGTGGAGAGAAAGAACATGGCTGTGGAAAGGATGCAGCAGTTAAAAGCGTCACCTGAAAAAGTCTTTAGTCTCCCGCCACCAAGCAGAGTGAACTAGACTAGTTCAAGGATTGTCAATGAATCTTTTTAAGATTAGGCAGCTGAGCTGCTAGTTGCACAATTTACATGGAAGGCAGAAGAAGAAATGGGTGTTGACCTTTGCTCTCCCTAGCTGAAGTATGCCCTCACACCCTTGGGCAACACAGGCTGAGGAAAACAAACCCTTCAGCTCTGGTGTCTTAAGGGTAGGACACCTGCAATACTGTTGGTTATGAGTTAAAATCTATGCTGGATATTGTACAAATGCACATCTAGATAGTGGAGACTCACTGCAGGCACCACAAGGTGGTGATTCATTCCACCCATCTTAGGACAAGGTGATTTACATGCTGGAGGTGGGGTGGGGTGGAGTGGGGAGACGAGAGGGCTTCTACCTCTCTGTTGACTGCCAGAGATATTTAGATGATGCACATAAGCTAAAACTAAATATTTAGCTGTTAGATGGATATAGACTTTGGGCACTGCAGAGTTTGTAAACTAAAGATTCTTATCTTTCAAGATAATGTACAAGAAGCAGAGCTGGTTGTAGGTTTTCAGTGCTGCCTGAAAATGACTTATCACCCATCTCTAATACAAGAAATATGTAGGATGACTCAGCCTTACAGGGGTGATGAAAAAACATTTTTTTAGTCCTCATCCTAATTCACTTGTGCAACAGTGGGTGTATACTCATTTCTATACTTGTTTTTATATAGCAATTAAAAAAAAAATGTTATTATTTGAGGTAAAATCACCTTAAAAGATCTTAGCTGTATAACAGAACACCTTTGCAGTAGTTACTGCTTTCAACTGCAAAAAAAAGATGACTTTATTTCCCAGGATTTGCATCTGTCAGCTCAGTAGTGTTTGGCAATGTAACTTTGACTGCCTTCTCCCTCCTGCTCTTCTAGATTATTAATAGTACATAAGGGCTACAATAGTATCTGAAATTCACTGTAATATATCCAGATACTGATATCAACATAGCAATGTCTTTTAAAAAGCCTGACATTCTCAGAAAATGTATTTGGCACAGTCTATCACCGTGTTGTCCAATAGTTTGAATCATTTTCTGAATGTACAGCTGTGAAACTCTTCTAATTCACTGTGCACGAGAGACTGTCAGCCTGAAAGTTAATCAGTTTAATAATTGGTGTTAAGTACTCCTATGTAGTGAATTTTGGTATTTATTAGCTGAAATGCCCCACGTGGTTATCTTAGGAGACTGTATCTAGTATGTTTATGAATTTTGTTGAATCATCCTAATGCACAGATGCAGCTGATACTGTGGTAAATCGTATGCAAATAGGTTTGAAATGCTACTGTAATTTATACTCATGGAATAATGCTCCAGTGAACAATTCTAGTGTGCTTTAGATATGCTCACAGATTTAGTACTGTCACTATCCTAAGTATTCCAGGTTTTTGCAGTTCATGTAGGGAAGACATATCAGACAAAATACCAGGATTTTCTATCGGGCCTGGACCTGTTATTAATGGGTTTTCTCTGCATTTTTTTTTTTTTTTTCTGTTCTCCAACTTCATTCTCTTGCCTGAGGCTTCAAATTATCCATCTAATAATTTCTATTGCGTATTCATTGCTCAGCTCTGACTTCTGTTATCCAGGTATACATAAGGTGTGTTTTGCTGTTGTGACAGTTCTGGGTTGATGGCTGCATCATCGGATTAAAAAACAATCTGCAGTGGTAGGGCTGATGGCAAAAGTACAAGGAAAGTGTCTACATGCTGAATGATAAACCTTGGCATCTTTATACATGGGCTTATATGTGTCCATAATTAAGAAATCTTTTATTACAGCAACAATCCCTCTCTCATGTAGGGCTAATTACAGTCATAATTCATAAACATAAAATTTAGGCAAGATTTACCCAGCAGATGGTTTGTGTAGCATGATGCATCTTTATGTCTTCTAAGGTGTAGATCAAACCACTCTTGAGAAAAGAAAAGAGGTGTGTGTTCCAGAGAAAATTATCTAAGGAAGGGGATTAAAAGATGATACGGTGACAGTTTACTGAAGAATTAGTCATAAATGAGTCTCATACTGTGATGATTTATAGAATGAAAATTATTTTCTGTAAACTCTTCCTTGTATCATATGTTTATTGTGATCCAAAATTAATATTCTTATGCATGATCCATTTAAATTATCATTGAGTTTTGCAGCATCTTTTGCAATTCTCAGAATGTATCATAAAATTAATGGGAAAAAAAATCCAAAGTGGAAGAGTTATTTCATTTTATCCAGTGTTTTACTTATTTGTTCTAAGTTTGAAAGTAGAAACTGTGATCAAGGAGGACAGTGTCCCTGCTTACAGACAGACAATAGTCCCTAAAACTATGTTTGTGCATCTGCTTGATGCTGACCCAATGTCAGTAGCGCACCTTGGTATGACTTACTATTCTCCTGAGATAGTTCCAGGCCCATGACATCTGGTATTACCATACCTCAAACGGTAATAACTAAGGACCAGATTCAATTAAGTCATAACAGCCTATCCTAAAAATAGGTAGGATCAAATAATACGGTCAAATTCACCCAAACAGAATACTTTGTAAAGAGCTGTCAGCTTTGACAATGTATATATATATACATTGTTCTTCTCTAAATAACTATTGGATCTGGTAGAGTTAGATAATGGTTGGACTTGATGATCTTAAAGATCTTTTGCAACCATATTGATTCTGCAGTTCTGTGAATTTCTCTGCAGACATGGGAGTGGGCAAGATTATAGGCCTGGATCAGGACATTTATACCAGCAACCAAGAAATTAAGCAGAAACAGTTGCTCTCGGATACTATTTGATGTCCACAGCTGCATGCCATACAATGCAGTCAAGAAAATATCTTTTACAACAAAGAGACAGAGCTAAAACTAATCAGCAGTTATCACGTTATCAGTAATAATTATAAGGTATTTCTGCAATATAATAACCTCCTAATTAACTGTGGGTGGATTGATTGAGTGTTGTACAATAACTCTCCATTCTGAGATACCCTTCAGGATTATTACACCACCCATTCTTGGAACGCAGAATATAGTGTTCACATCTGACTGCTGTGCACTGTATTTCTTAAGGCTGCCTCATCTCTATGGAAAACATGGTTACAAATTCTTCAAAAGTCAATGTACTCCACTGCTCCAAAACTCCAGTTTATATATTTTGAATGATCTGTGTGTTTTATTTGGTTTGCACAAATTATCTTCTCTTGTTGCTCATGTTATCTTGCACAATTGAGAGTTGACTCTATTAACCACTGAGGTAAAGTGTCCTTGTTTTTTCCATTCTTTTCCACTTGGTTCATATCAATATATCCTGTTGCCTCCAAAGATGCTTAATGGCACAAAATCAGGATAATGGAGTGGAGGTACAGGTGTGAAACATTGGTCTTTTCTGGCTTATGATATATATCATATAGGACTTCTTTCTCCTGATCCCAAGCACCTTAAGGCCTCACAGCTTCAAGCTGATGTACCACATTTATGTCAGCCTTTCCTCATGTCTTCTATGTATCAGTACCTGATGCTTGACAATGGGCTTCAGCTACAACTGGGCACTGAAAGTGAGAATCTCATAATATAGAAAGAGGTCCTGTACAGGTTAATACACTTCCAGTCTTTACATTTAGAGCACTTTCCTTCATTGGTGGGCTTGGGGGGATAAGTAAGGATAAGTTTTGCCCTTCCTCCTCCTCCACATCCTACCTTCCTCTGTGAGAATTGTGGATGTGTCTTCGATGGAAGTCAATGGGCGTCCACACTTGACAACAATTTGTGGCTAGACGTTGAGGGATGCAGCCTTTCCCATTGATTTAAGAGTGTTATCCTGTATTCTATGGCAAACAGTATCATGGCACTGCTGTTTCATTCTATGCTCTTTGCCATATAGTTGAACTCCTTCTAGGAGTATATTAAACAGTATGACTGATATGAGTCAACTGATCTTTTGTTCTTCCACCCTCTCCTCAGGGGGAGGACAATGTGCAATAAAATACTTTTTTTTAAGTTGGATGTCTTTTAACTTCCATGCTATGTATCAAAATGAGAAGGGTAAGAAATATTTTTCTAAAATTGCTATGATGTAGTTACAGCTGAAATGAGGTGTGATGCATCATATATCACAAAACCAAGGGACAAAACTCAATTCCCTGGCTAATTGTTCCGACAGTTTCTTGAACTCTTAATTTTTGAGACTATGAACAATGTATGTGAGGTAGAGAAGCCCAAGGAATGTATTGGGGTTTAAATCTACTGTACCAAAATAAATTCATAAATAAATAACTGATTTCTGTGTAGGGTAGTTGGAGAAGTAAAAAGAAGTGAAGTACAGCTCACTGATGAGATTTGGGGCCTTAAGACTGTTTTCTTCTTTCCCATTAGCCTATAGAAAGGTGGCTGTGCAAACGTCCTAAGGCTTTGAGATGACTACATTTTCACAGGAAAATAAGATGAGACGTAGTTGCTGTGTTCTGTGCCAACTGTTCACACCTTGAAGTCTTGGATAATATTTACTCTGCCCTTGGTGTTCTGGTCTAAAGCAGAAGGAAACCCTGCAGGTGTGAGGGATTTTTCCATGACTAGGAATGCAATGGTGCCCTCTTGTGTGAATGTGGTATTTTAACAGCAGCTGAGACCATCAGCCAATCCCAACATTAAAATACTACCTCTGAGAGTGCTCACAAGATACAGGTAATGGCCTTGAAGAAAAGTTTAAACAAACTATTATTCTAGCCACGAACTAGCAGCTCTGATTATTCAAAGGCACTATTAGTATAGGTGTGCTTTGCTAGCCTTAACTATTAGAAGTGTGATTCCTTCCTCTTCTGAATTAACACTCCCCTAAACCAGGTAATTTATGATCAAATCCCACCTGTAATATAGCTCTTTCCAACCCCCTTGCATTGCTAGTGAAGCCAACTAGCTATGCTGGTCACGTGAAAGTCTTAGGTTAAAGTACTGGCTTTGCTGCAATCAATGGTAGTGACTTTTCTACTCATTTCTGTAGAGCTGGAGCTTCACCTTTGTTGCTTTCTCTCCTCCAGATAACTTGTGCACAGTGAGATTTCTCTGTCTTTGTATTTGCATTTGCAGGTGGCATTTTTAACAGCTTCTGCCATGATGCTCCTGCATCTTTATCTTCTATGATACTGAAAAGCATGAAGATCTCAACAGTGATGAAATGTGTCCAAGGAAGCCCATGCTCTCTTCATTTAAACATTAAAGGAACTCTGAGTCTGGATGGTAGGAAGCAGATTTGCTACTAAATAATCTCTGTTTACTTTTTGTTTACAGCTGTTCAGCTGAATTTTGTTCCAGATTGCACTATGTCCATGCTGTTTTTGTGTAATTATGGCAGAAAGATATTTTTTTGGTGAGACTATTTTGCTACAAACCAGGATAAAGCCGTGGCCCTTCTCAAGGGTATGAGAATTGAGATAATGAATTCAAGAGAACTGAATTTTTACTTCCAACATAATATACTTCACTTGTCCTCTCCCAGTGCCCCAAGCATACTGCTGCCCTTTTCTTTCTCGCTCTGACACATGTGCATGCCAACCCCCCACCCCCCAGCCTGACACACTCATTCTGACTGCCCCGGTAACTCAGACACGTTGGCTACCCCAACAGAAGGAGAAACAGTTTATGCATCTGAAGTTACAATTCTGCACTAAAATAAAATAAAAGCACTCAAACTTTTTCAACATATTCTATTTTTATTCTTTATTCTATTTACCCTGCCATGGATGTGCTTAGTGTGCCACCATTTAGATATTTCCTGGTGTACTTCACTCAGAATTAATAGGTTTGTTTTTTAAATTTGCAAAGAATTTTCATAATTAAAGGTTTAATTTATAGCAATCTGTATTAAATCCTTGCTCCTACCCCGCATGTGTATGTTATATATATAATGCCCCTTTCACTTAGAAGTAGAGCTTACAATATGGTGTGTTTTAATTTATTTCTTGTTTTTCTCTAAGATGCTGAAATTATCTTTTCGAAATCTATTCCTAACTCATTTCAGAGAATATCCGTGGACTAGAAATATGTTCTCTTTCACTGGACACACAGCAATCTCAGTGCACAAATGTGAGATTTGCTAAGAAAAAACCCAAGATGAATAATGGAAAGAAGGTAGACCCTTTTTTGGGGGGGATGTTTTTCATTCGAATATTTATGAGCCTTTGGAAAAAAATATACTTTATATCTCTCATTTTCTTCTCTTTTCGACTTTGTGGAAAACTGCAATGAAATGTATGTCTTAGCATTGTCAAATGAATCTCCATAACGAAATGTTCTTTTATAAGCTAGAAATTCAATTCTCAACCATTTTTGTGCTTCTTCCACTTACGTTTTTGCAAGAGAAGCTGCCTCTGCAAAGCCTAATTTTCGTATCAATCTCACTAGCTTTCTTTTTGTGACCACCAAATTATGGGGAAGTTTTTGTAACTCAGATGCAAAGCCAAATTGTGTTCTGGGATACACCGGTCGAACTGGTAGTAGATCATGCATGCACAATGCATACATATGGTTTATATATGTCCAACCATGTCAATGGAATTTACACACCTAGAAGACAGCCAAGTACCTAAGTACTTGTGTACATATGTCCTAAACTCATGGTAATAATTGCAACAGCAGAGTACAATTTTTTATTAAACTAAACCCAGAAGTGTTTGTTACTAAAATTTGCAACTGGGGAAAAAAACCCTGCAACAAAGAACCATACTTGACTAACTGGTTAAAAGCCATGATTTTTTTTTCAGTTACCAGTGGATAAGTGTTATTAAACCCATGCAAAATGTGCTACTTCACATGCTTTGTAAATGTTATATTGATTGCACGTGTGAAACTAAGTTCGTTCTGTAAAGTGCAATTGCAGTTTACGCTCGGTGTCTCTTCATGATCAAATGTCCCTATAGGCAATGCAGAGCCAGCAATGAACAACTGGTAGCTTTTAGAGTAAGCGAAGTTTATAGGCAACGCTCAACAAACACATTTAATGACATTTTCTTATTTTCAGTTCACTGACTTGAATGGTGACATGCCTTTCACCCTGTAAATGCCTTGTAGCAAACAGGAGTATAACCAACAGGAAAACCTATATGGAATTTAATAGCTACTCCTATCAGTGAAGGAACGATTTACTGTAACTGGATCTCAACCTTTATCTCCTAAATTATTTTCTCTCTTACAAACTGCTACTGAAATGGATAAATTTGCTGAAGTTGTCATTATATGTTTATGCAGATTTTTTTTCTATTCTGCAAGTGTTTTTGCTTGCAAAATGCCTACAAAATGGAACTGTTGTTGGCATAAAAGACCTTTTTGCTTTTGAGATTCACTAAGCATTGGGTACCTGTATCTCTCTGCTTTTAGCATTATTTAATAGCTTATAGACATTTGGATTTCTGAAAGTGAAGAAGATGGTAACATTCTGGATTAAAACTAATTAAACTCTTTGAAATCCTTTCATTAAGTGGTGTCTGCTTCTTTTACATTATTAATTCTACAATGTCTGAAAATGCTTATGCTCCTTGTAAATATAAATAAATCTGTACAAAGAATATCGCTTGCTTAACTCTGATAACCAGTGGTTTTCATGTGTTCTGGAATTCACACACAAACTTGATTTTGTTAATGTTTTAAACAGGTACAGGTACAATTCAATTGCATTGAAGTCAGTGTAGCACAACACATCTATGTGACCATGAAAACAGTACCAAATTACTGTGAAGTCAAGCTGAGTCAGGAGTACTACGTTGAAGGTAAGAGAACATAAACCACTTTTTTTTTTTTTCTTCCTAGAAATCTCTTTTCTGAGTTAAAAACCAAACCAAACTACCCCAAATGCAAAGCCAAATCCTCTTGTGGGATACACTGATCTAACCGATGGTACATCACGTGTGCCAGGACCAGTCTTAGTCTACATTTCAATGACTTATTTTGTGCATGTAGATGTCTGAGTTGCTCTGAAAAGCAGAGACCAGAGTTTGTATCTAAAAGTACATGGAAAACTGAACTACACTGTGCATTTGTCCTAGTTTGCCTTCCTATGATTGACATGTTCTCCCTCTCTGCCTGCAAGTTCAGTCCTGTGTGCTCTCTGTGTATGAGGTGGAGCCTCTACTTCTCTTCCCAGTTAGGCCACAGGTGGTTTCAGAGATTGAGGAAAGCTTAGTAAGAAAGTGTAAAGAAATTTCTTTTTTACTTTCATTATCTAGCTGTTCTACTGCTTGGTTTCATTTAACTGGATAAGATAAGGTACCATTTTCCATGTTTTTGGGAGTAAAGTGCCTACCATGTGCATATAAAAGTAGACTCATCACCGTGGTCCAACCAAGTCACAGTGGGGTTAGTGGAGACAAGTGCACTGAATGGCAGTGCAAAAAATGAAATGAGACCCCGTGTTTGATCCAGTGCCTGGGATTGTCCTGCCTTTCCCCCTCCAGAGCCTGTGGGTGGGCAGCTCCTGCCTTTGCCCCTTGGTACAGTATCAACTGTTGCACACAGCATCAGACACATTGTGGCTGTTGAGTCTACCCTTAGTAAATATGTGGATGACACTAAGTTAGGGGGGAGTGTCGATCTGCTGGAAGGTAGGGAGATGCTGCAGAGGGACCTGGACAGGCTTGATTGATGAGCTGAAGCCAATGGTATGAGGTTCAACAAGGCCAAGTGCAGGGTCCTACACTTTGGCCACAATAACCCCAGGCAGCGCTACAGACTGGGGATAAGTGACTGGAGGGTGGCCAGTCAGAGAGAGACCTAGGAATATTGATTGACAACCAGGTGAACATGAGCCAGCAGTGCGCCCAGGTGGCCCAGAAGGCCAATGGGATCCTGACTTGTATCAGGAATAGTGTGGCCAGCAGGACTAAGGATGTAATTCATCCCCTGTACTCAGCACTGGTGAGGCCTCACCTCGAGTACTGTGTGCAGTTCTGGGCCCCTCACTTCAAGAAGGATACTGAGGTGCTGGAAGAGGTCCAGAGGAGAGCAACAAGTCTGGTGAAGGGACTGGAGGGAAAGTCTTATGAGGAGACGCTAAGGGAACTGGGGTTGTTCGGCCTGGAGAAGAGGAGACTCAGGAGAGACCTCATCACTCTGTACAACTACCTGAAAGGAAGTTGTAGATAGGTGGGGGTTGGGCTCTTCTCCCAGGCAACTAGTGACAGGACAAGAGGGCATGGCCTGAAGCTGCATCAGGGGAGGTTTAGGTTGGATATTAGGAAGTACTTCCTCACGGAAAGGGTCATTAGGCGCTGGAATGGACTGCCCAGGGAGGTGGTAGAGTCGCCATCCCTGGAGGTGTTTAAGGAAAGATTGGACGTGGCACTTAGTGCCATGGTCTAGCTAGGTGTTGTGGTGTTGGGTCATAGGCTGGACTTGATGATCTCAGAGGTCTATTCCAGCCTCAACAATTATGTGATTCTGTGATTCTGATTCACACTATCATAGATGTAAAGCCTTTTGGTGTTTAAAAATCTTTCATTTTCCATTTTCCATCCCCATTGGCTACTGAAGTAGATATGTACTTTGGAAATAAATAGGGGAGAAATAAGGTTTTATAAAGCCCAGTTTTAAGACACTTTACAAGGGTGAATAAACAAATGAAAATAGGAAATATTTCTCCGGGGAAAAGAACAGTGTGGAGAAATAAGAGCAAAGTGCTACTCTAATACTGGTTTAAGCAAGTAAAGGTGAAAACAGTAGGCAGCACATTATGAGTGAATTCAGTACTCTTAAATGAGATTTAAGTTTTGGAGATATAAATATTAGATGGTAGTTCTGAAAGTGTCACCTGGCCTCTAATTCTGGTGAGCTCACTGAGAGCTAAATAGACTGTTTCTCTGTAAGCCTAGTGTTGAGTCAGAATAGCAAAAACATGTTTTTTTATAGCAGAAGAATAAGCCTGGTAAACAGGAGAAAAGAATAACTGAAATTATTATTATTGTTATTATTATTATTATTTTAATTATCGTTAGGTACTAGGTAAAGCAGTGCAGTGTTATATCCTAGACTGCCACATTAAATTGCAGATGAGGTTTTCCAATAGTAACTCCACACTAGTGAGATAGCTCCTTAAGGCAACTTGTGATACAATCTCTCTGTGTGGCAAGTGTACTTTTCTTTTTTTTACTGTTTATCTAGAAGTGGATGTAAATCTGCCTTTAAAAAGTGGTATAAGAGATAGGTTTCCTGTTGGAAAGATATAGGATATTTTGGCAGTTTACTTACACATTTATATAAATAAAGCAGCACTGAAGAAAACTCTGGTTTCTGATTTGCAGATTGCAGAAACAGTGATGTGGAAAAATATATTCCATCTTGTTCGGGTGAGCTCATCTTATATACAATTTAAAGCTGTGAGATACTTCTGATGACCTACACAATGATATGTTTTCATAGCTGAATAAGCAGGGGCAAAAAAATGATTTACAACAATCACTACTTAAAACTACCATGTAGTTGGTAGGTAATGTCCTGGAAAATATGTTTCTTTATATTGAATTGGAAGTGCTAGACAGTAGATAAAGATATTGACAACCTATTTAATACTTAAACTTTTGGAAATAGGCTTGTGTCTCTTCCATGCACTTCGGATGGCTGGTTTTATATTTTGTCTATAGACTGACCTCGTAAATAGATTGAAATTAAGTTGCCAAACTGCAATCCTGATTTTGGCATACACACGAACATGAAAAAAATAAATCATCCCCCAACATATTGTAGTTGTCTAACATAGTTACATATATTCTCTATGTAATGAAATTGGAACCTTGGGATAATCAGCTTTTGTAGCAATATTAGTGTATATATTTCAAGTATTTGTACATGAATTACATTTCAAGTACCAAGGTACAACTGGTAGGTATCCTGGCCTCTCAGTATTGCCAGTGCTAATTTAAAACTGAATAATATTGAAATTTATTCTCATGAAAATTATTATATCTCATAAAATAGCAATACCTGTAGAAATATCAGGATACAAAAAGAATTAAATCAAACATCCTAGGTAAAAATCTACGGATGTTGAACTTCATCTCCACTATGTTGTGAAATCTATTCTGTACTCCTTATAAAGAAATAGAGAAATCATATATAATAAAGTACTAAAGAAACAGCCGTGTTAGTTTCATGCTTGAATTTTCTTTTTCAGCTGGAAAGTTTGAATACAATGTAGACAGGGCAAGAAAAATTATATCAGTGAATGTATCCAATTTTTTTCGAGATCAAGATTACTACGTTCGCCTGTGCCACAAATGGTTTACCTGTGAAGATGTAGGGGCACTTGCTGTGGTGAGTTAAAGTTGAAAGTAGTTTGTTGAACTGGTGGGGAGTGACTTGTAGGTAGAAATACTGATTGAAGTAATTGTTATAGAAATGGCCTTCGGTATATTTATTTAGCTTTATTAAAAGTCATTTATTGTCCTGCATTAATGACCATCTTTTTAATTTCAGATAAAAGGGAAGGAAGCTTTAAAATCAGTTTCTCTGAAATATTCTCAGCTACTCCCTTGTCTTTGCATTGAGGTAATACAATCTGGAACTCGGTATATAACGTGTTTCTGATTGATTAAAGAAATTTTAACTTGGATTTGTGCTAGGAAAGAAGGAAAAATCTGTAGAAAAAGGTGCTAGACATGAGTTTTTGACTAAGGCTTGTAAATGTAGGAGATATTTTTTAGGAAACACTAATTAAAACATGGAGATAAGAAGAGAATGGGAAAAAATTTACAATATTTTATGAAAAGTATTGTGTAAGATTAATTTGATTTATTACAAGCAATGAAAAGACAGAAAAATTAATCTGTCTGAATTTCAGCATAACATTTGATATAATATTGCATGAGAAACCAAAAGAGAAATTGAGGGAACTGGAGGTGTGAACAAAATTTGTATGGCACATAATACCTAGTTGGGTGGCCAACGCAACTACTCCTGTTGAATAGGGCTGTGCTAGAAGGAAGGTTATTTAAGGACCACGCTTAGAACAGTTGTTATATAAATGTTTTCATCAATGACATGGGCACAAAAGGTGCGAACATGTTAATGAGATTTGCTAATAATACACTTGAGAGGTGTAATCAAACTGGAAGAGAGGATAATTGGAAGAGACTAGAGATCTTCATATGTGAAATAACTAAAGGAGGATGAAGTGCAAGTTTATGCACTTATTCTAATAAAAAGAATTCTTGATGTAAGATGCGACTCCTTGTTTAGAAATAACAGTGGAGGAAAAAAAGGTCTGGGTGTAATAGTTCATTGCAGGATTACTAAACTAACATGCTTACATGATGTAAATGAGAACAAAGATGTAGTGGCTTAGATCATTCCAAGATAACAGGAAAGTGTGGACAAGGCCTCATTTGAAATAGTGTAGGCAATTCTTGTATCCAAGTTCAGGAAAGATTAATTCAAAAGGAAGAAATACATAAAAAATCTAGAATGGTTGAGGAATGGAGAGACTGTCTTGTAAAGGAGATTCTAAGAACATATTTTCATTAGCCTGATAAAACATATGTGAGGAGCAGATATGTTCAGAAGGCTCACTTGTAAGATAAAAGGGTCACTTATAAGGAAAAAGACCAGATTTTTTAAGCTAAAGGCTTTCTTGCCATGAGAATGAAAAGGGATAAACTTAATTCCATGAATATATTCAGGATAGCTACAGATTTCTTTTCTGGTAGTCTGAAAAGTGAGATTTTGGAATATTTTTCATAAAACAGAATAAAAAGCTACCAAACCAATTTAAAATGATAAGATATAAAATTACTATGTGACCTCGTTTCTCAGTGAATTTTGGGGTACGATTTATCATGTGGATCATGATACCTAAGTGTACATGTCCAGATGTAGATATCTACGTTTGAATTAGATGTCCAAACTCTTATAGTCAATGGAGATCTAGTTAATGCAGTCAGTTACTCAACTGACCAAATGTAGATGGCTATTTAGGGATGTACTGGATAGAACTGTAGTTTCCACTGACTATTGGCTAGATCTTCACAAGGCTACTGTAATAATAATTAGGACACATTAGTCACACTCAGATGTGTAAGTTGTAGGCACCTAAAATCATACACCTTAATGTACAAATTGAACCACAAGGTCTTTTCGAAGCCTAGTGATTTTTTTTTTTCCATTCCATTCTGAAAGATATGAAGTTACTGGAAAGATATTATTCCTCTCAGCATATATACAGACAATTCCACAATATGATTGTTGAGCAAACAGATGGGAACTATAATAGAAACATTTGCACATGAATCTAAATAATTAGGGTATAGTAACAGCCACGTATATATACGTGGCAGATTGGGTTAAGTGTTAGTTCTCAGCTTTTAAGGATACATCCTTTATCATAACAAAGGCCAGGAGATGATAATTATGGTGGTTCTTTAATATCTTTTGATACCTCTAGAAAGTAATGACACTGTAAGAAACAAAGAAAATCAAACTAGAAGACTTTCTGAATTAAATTGGGTAAAATATATGACTCTGAAATAGTAGAAATGTAGTGCTGGAAGAGATCACCAGCTCCAGTCCCCCTAATGATGACCAATCAAATAGATACCTAGTGCAAAACATCTTTTTTTTTTTTTTAAAAAAAACCCCTGCTTCCAAAGCTTTCTAATAAACATAGTATCTTTATCTTTGATGAAAAAGTTTTCTGTCACATTCTGTCTTCCGAAATGTTAAAAGCTGCTGTATCTGAGAATCTCGAGCTAATGGCCACTTTTTGGGTTTTAGGGTTGGCTGGCAATTCCAGATGCAAGGAGGATACAACTTTGTCCCTTTGAAAATGGCAAGTATTGTGTAATTAGTCTTTCTATGAGTGATTTTCAGCCGCTCCAGTAGTATGTCACAATTTGAAATTCATCTAAGGTGAAAACCATACATTGCAAAACTTTAAGGATCGTCATATTGGTTTACTATACTGTGGGTAGACAAAATAACTTCCTTTTAGACCAAATTGTTCACTGAGTTTATGCCAATATAAACACTAAGTAACTTTCTAGTCATTTCCCACATTTTCTTAAGTAAGTTACACACAAACTGGCCAGAAGGAAGAAAAGCCACTAAAGTCAGCTTTGTCATGCTGATACAAGACGAGGACTTCAAGGAGAAATTTGAAGGAAGGAACAGGGAGTTGAAAGACAGTTAACTGCAAATCGCAGTTCTCATACTTAACAGGAAATTATTCACACACAGTGTTTCAGCAAAGTCAATTTGTTCTGAGATGACAACTGAAAGAGGAATTGTCATATTATATAGGTCTTTCATTAAAGTTCTACCAGACAAACAGAAAAAAGTGTAGCCTGATTCTATTGTGTTAAGTCCAATATAAGTACAACTATATTTTTTTCCGCAGACTATGCTAAGAAGCTCATTCAGAAATCTTAGTATTTTATTAAAAAAACCCAACAAAACAGAACATGTGCGAGAATAAAGCCACCAACCTATAACAGCACATCCAAATGCCATTAAATTGCATAGAAATTCACTGCAATCCTTTCACATTCTTTCAGGGCCGATACATTTGTGCTAAAAGGAAAGCAATTTCTTCTTTAGGGGAAGCAATTTCTTCTTTAGTTAGCCCAGCCTTCTTTTCTGATTTATTTTACTGTGGCAGAATATAGTATTTGTGACACTACTATTCCTTGGTAGCATTAGAGTGCGGTTTGACTAAAGGAGAAGGGATTTTTTTTTTCTTTATTTATGCATTAAAGAGCACTTATAGGAATGCTCAGGCTCAGTCTGTAGCTATGTCTATGTCATGTAGTCAGATCTGGCTTTGAGGCCATCAAAGCAAAGCCAGTTGGCCACGTGCAGTATGAAGTCCTAACCTCTATTCTTAGTAGCTGTTCATCCTGAGACTGGGTCTCATGGGGCCAGGTAGTTTTCTTCAAAGTCTTCTATCTCTAGCTATTTTCTGTCCTTGGGATGGTTATGTTTTGCAAGTGCAGCAGATTTGGCTCATGAATCCCATGATTCCTTCATTCCTTCTGTATTCTGCTTATTTTTCTTCACCTCTTACTGCGGTCATTCTCCTCTCTGATGTCATTGAATCAGGACTATGGAGGTCGTTACAGGGCTTTACGCGGTCAGAGGAAAGGCAGCATGTCCTTTGGCACACTGAAGCTCTTGAAACTTATTTCTGTCCATCTAGGAAGTTCCAGTGGACAATTGCAATTGAAAACTTTACTTACAGCTTTGATAAGGAAATCAATATGGGAAATACTGTTTTACAGCTATATTTTTCATTTACTCAACTATCCTCTTTGCAGGAATCTCAAGCAATTTTTTTCAGACTCTATCACCCAGCTGTTTAAGTGTATAAGGAGTTTCAGATTTTGAACCACATTGTTTTCTTTTTAAATCTTTCTTTTCCCTAATGAACATCTCTCTTTGTTGGAATATCTACAGTACATTGGTTTTTGGTTTTTTTTTGACTCATTTATCATGGATGTAGTAAAGCTGGGATTATAGATTTAGTTCTGTGGCAGGAGATAATTAACAGTTGTGTATCAGAAAGAACTACTCTACATAATAACTCTTTTGAGTTAATGTAACTAAGAGAAGAAACAAAGATAAAAAGCGTGCCTGTTGGTTTCTAAACAATGTAATTATATGAGGCTAAAGATGAATGAGCATCTTTATTGTGATGTAAAAAAGCAGTTACCACAAAGGAGTAAAACAGAAGGAAACTCAGGTAAAAAGTCAATAAGACAGCCTTGAAACCAGCCTGAGAATTCTTCATTGTGTCTCTTAACTATTAGGATTACACTTACATTGTATCTACATTGTTACAGATTCCTATAACGTTCAAAATTTAGCTGTGAAAGCTATCAGAATTGTTGAGACCCAGGACTTTGCAGTCATGTTAAATATTCTCTAAATATTACCTTTATAGTACATGTCCATTTATCAAAATCAGCATCTTTTAAAACAAATGAGAATATCCAGCATTTTTAAAAAAAAGAGAATAAAAATTTCCCCTTCATAGAAAGTTTCAGTATTTTGATGTATACACATTGAGACACAAAATTATGACACCAAGAGACTTGGCAGAATTAAAAGACCTGGAAGGATTTTATCAGAAAATACAAAAAGATTTTACTTCAGGACATTTCTAAGAGAAGCAATACCAAAAGGAATTGTTATGCTCAATGGGAGTTGAATTTGAACACCTGATGTTTCCACTCTTTGATGTAGACTGTGCTTCTTCATGCTCCTACATTTTCTAGTCATGAGTATTGTTTGTTCACTTTTCTTGAACATCCAACTGGCCACATTTTCAAGTTTTTGCTTCACTAGTAATTGCAGATATGTATTTTTTTCCTACTTCTGACTATTAGGCAAATGTAAAACTTTCCAAATTATTTCTTGAAGTATGAACTGAAATATTAGTTTGATTTCATGCTTGAAATTCTCTCATCCATGTGCAGCTAAATGGAAAAGAAAGTCAGTACAAAATGACTAATTTGACAAATGAATTAAATAAGACATCTTGTATTTTATGAAAGTGCCTGTTTAAGATATCCCAAAATATATCTTGATTAACTCTGTAGTTACAGTGTACCCAGTGTACACAGAAGATTTATATAAATGCTCTAGAAGAATTATTTATTGCAAATTACTTGCACGTCTTTGTTTACTATTGGAGTTCTTGCTATTCACTCAAAGGTTTGAATTTATCTTCTTACATATAAGAAGATATGTGCATGTAAGGCCTACGTAAGACACAGGGAGTCTGAGTGTCCAATACCAGGACCTCTAGTCACTAATGTATGGATTCATTCCAGTTTACCATACACAGTTAACTGAAGGTCCTTGTTTAGGAATTTGCACAGAATGCACCTCCAGCACAGTCTACTTAAAAGCTGAGGAGGCGTCATTCCTTGGTGACACCTGTCTATCACTGTAATGGAGACTGATAAGACTAAGGTCTCAGGTTGAGTACCTCTCAATGCCAGCACTTTGGTGGGGTGAATTTTAAGTTTTAGACAGTTACAATGTGAAACACTGCAGTTCTGATTGGTGAAAAATGACAAGGAAATCGAAAAGCAACGCCTTTAGTTTTGAACATATGTATAGGTACTGGATTTATGAAGAACTTTGATTCATTTTTAGACATCTTGAATAATGTTTCCACTCTTTGCTTACAGATACAAAGGTGCTATGGGATAATATTGTTTACAACCCAGCGACACAAACCCTAGCTTGGGAGCCAGCCTGTTCTGTGCTTGTCACGGTTAACCTATGCAGGTTAATGAAGTCTAATGACTACTGTGAAGATATACCAAACTCTTCCAAAAATTCTTCTGAGAAAGTAAGAGCTATGCAGATTTATTCCAACTGTGAGATTGAAGGCCATGACCAAAGGCATAATGTGAAGAGCTAGACTTTGGAATGAAAGCAGTTGCAAATATCTCTCTTCTCTGATATTTGAAACTAATTATAATCACAGTCTGTTCTTGTACACTAACCACATGATTTATTTGAAGAGCTCATATTGACTGACTCACTATTAAGAAATAAAAAGTGGAGATGACTGTGAAGCTAGTAATGTTTGCTAAATTCTTTGGTGTAAATAGGGTCTGCTTTTCATTTATAGTAAAGGCATAATTCATCTTCCCTGACTTTGCTGTCTAAAAGATAGATGTTCAAGTCTATGCTATTCATCTCAGATTTCCCTTTAAAGTAAGTAAATGAAATAGCCATAGTGAGAGGACAACTCTTCTCATCTGAAGAGAGGCATATAAGAAAAGTCAGAAGGATTTCTCTTCACTGACTATTACAGGAGTCTGTTGTGGTTAGATCACATTTGGATTTTCAACATTTAGACACTTAAAATGTAAGTGAGATGAAGCTAAATCTCTTTAAATCTTAGCGGAGACATAATGGTACCTTGGTAGGGCATGATTGTTTTGCACTCTATTCAGATCTCTTTGAAGTACTTTCTTCAAACTGATCTGATGTCTTGAAATTGTGGGTGTTGAAATCTCAGGTTCCTTAGTTTTTCCAACACTTATGTTCTAAAGTTGAAAAGAGTTTTCATTGCATGTATCTTGAACTGCTTAATACTTCAATCTGAGGTCTCATGATGCTGAATGCACTGGATTTTTGAGGTTGGTTAGAATTCTGGCTTTCATCTTGAAAAGTAGGTTTCAGGTATTCCTGATTGTGGAGAGAAGCCAATAAGCTTGAAGTAACAACCAGAAAAGTAAATAAAATCAAATATAAATTCTTAATTTTTGAAACTTTATGAGTATTATTACGATGACATTATTTGGGAGGGGACTGACTCAAGACTGTTGAATGCTTTTTTGATTAGGAAGTCTTGGCCAAGTGTTTAGTGATTGTTCAAATTCACCATTTTATTGGTTTCAGCAAAATCTTTGATCTTGCAAAAGCAAATATATTTAATTTTATACATGTGAGTGGTCCCTGTGTGATTCATCATCTGCTGACAACAAGCGCAACTCATTGTTTGTAGGAAAGAAAAATAAAGTAACAAAAAAATAAAATAATAATAATAAAAAAGCCTAAAATGAGGTTTGGCTGGTAATGGTCATATCAATTACTCAGAACCCTATTCAAGATCAATTTATTACAGATGATGAATTCTTTCCTGTATTTATTAATATTCATGGACAAGATGTTTTTCCCCTTATTTTTCTAAGTTATTCTAAAAGTTTTGATATTGAATTTGATCCATTTCCTGTACTGTGCTGTAACCCTGAAGAATATCTCTATAATGTGCTGCAGATTACTGCAGAGATTCCTCACATAGTGCCAGCTCCTCCAGTAAATCCACACAACACGGCACACTAATACCATGCACATGTACTGACTTAGGCCCTAAAGTTACATAACTCTTCTCTCTAATTAGGGTGGGACTTACTCTGTCAGTAGCAATACTGTCTCCATATCTGAGTAGGCTCTATCTTCTGTGACCCTATTGTAGACATACCTGAGGACATCCATTATGTTCTTCTTAAAAAAGTTACAGGAAAGAGGTGTTGCTTTAGTCACGATGCTATGTGTTGTGTGTAGGGTCCATTGTAGTCGGTCACTTAAGCAATGGTGTTTATTTAAGTAAGTTCACTTACATGGGTAGTAGCCCATGGTGAATCCCTTGATGGTTAAACAGTTAATCAAGAAAGCAACATTTTGTAGATCACTTAAGTGAATGTCTAAAATTCAGTCTATGTTTAAGTCTATTCTGGAATAATGATATGGAAAATTTAAAAGTTTCTGAACTGAGGGTGGAGAAACTCTTTTGGGTGTATGTTTAATTGTTCTGCTCTGTTGTTGATGAATGGTAAATAAGGGACTGAAACAAGATGATTGTGTAATCAGAATTTTGCCCACGAACTACCTTAGAATCAATTAACTTAGCTCTAATGAGTCAGACCGACTATAAAAAAAGCTACATGTTACAGATAACAAGAAGTAGATTATTCAGTTATCCAAAGTTTCTGTTTCTGTTCTTACTATGTGATTAACTTCCTGGGATGTTTATAAAGTAAACAAACCAGTTCCTTTCTCAGTAATAAAACCATGAAAATTTTGGATAATTGGTGATGTGAAACTAGCTAATGCTAGTGCTCTCATTTTCAAGCAGGTTAAATATTCTCGTGTGGACACTCACCCAAGACTTTGCATGAAGGTAAAGGGATTTCTTTTTAAAACAACTATTAACTTTTTCTGTTAGCTCTAAAAAAAATGAGTTGCTAATATTCTTTAGGATCAGTATGCTGTTTAATAGCTCTGATGAATGAGAAGTAAGAATGAAGGAAATGTAAAAGACTAAATTAAAAAAAAATTCTTTGGAAGAGCATCAGCACTGACAAATAGTACACAGGTTACATTGTGCCCTCTGCTTACTTAAGAAAAGCAGGGAAAATGTTTTGGGTCAATGCAAACTCTGAAGCATGCACTAAATGTAACGTACAAAGTTTTCCATATTAAATATTTGGCAATGAAAATGATTGAGACACTACTTTTACTGGAGTGCCTTTTATTATTCTAGTTGAGAAAAGAATGCCACATAAGGTTAATACAGGCATATTATTATGTTAAGGCAGTGGAACTACATGTTTCTGTAAAATAAGCATGTGCATAAATATCTGAAGTATCGGAGGGACGTAATTTAAATCAAGGGCTGGAAGATACCATAGACCAGGAAAGCTGTGAATTCACCTTCTGCAACTTTCTGGAATGCACTTATCATCTCTTGATGAATCTTTAACCACAGATTGAAATTGAAAAATCAAGTTTCCTAACAGATTTCTCTGCTTTCAGTTTACAACCAGGCAAGGCTCTTGGGTTAAATGTCCATTTGCCCATGGAGAATTTCCAGGTAAATATATTTTTTGAATTACATACTATTACAATTATGAAAAATATTTGAATCAGTTCTTAGACATGAGCCTTCTCCAGTAAACGAGATGTGCTAATATCACTGCAGCTTGTAAATTATGGCAAAGAGATATGTCAGTTTGTGACTTCTGTGTATCCTCAGCAAATCAAGTGTTTATCAGTATAAAAAGTAACTTGTGGGGATCAAAATAGTTACTTGCATATCATTTGATGGCACTTAACTAATTAAAAGGGCATTTATTTTAAACATAACAATTTAGAATGTCATGTATAGTCCTTGTACACCTAAAATTAAGCCTTTCCCCCTAATACCAGCTTGGAAAATGACAACTGTTGCAGTTGCAGAACAAATACAAGTTTTCTTCACATCCCAAACCAACGCACAGTTCTCAGTGCTCGTGTGTAACAAGACGCAGCTGGCCTCATGTGAATCTGCTGGGATGCACCATTCAGTCTCTGTGGTTTGTATATATTATTTCTTAAACATTGTAAGATTTTTCAATGTAGCTAACTGCATTCATTTAGAATTCCATTTATCATTCTGCATCTTGAAACCATTAGTAAACCCATGCATGTACATATTGGAACAATTACTGGAACATTTTTAAAGCCTGTAGTTCTAATTCTGATCTCACACTGAAGTAAGAAATAAATAAGGAACCTGAAGTCAAATGAGTCACATCAAAGGAAGTAACTATTGAGTGGAACCTTAATATTTTCTCAACATCATTTTTGTGGCATAGTACTTCTATTATGTGTACAGCAAATGCTAGTGTTAGTATTTCATATATGGGTCACTGATACAACTGATCTGGCACAATTCACATCATGCAATATAAGACTTGAGGCATAAATCCATGACAATCTTGAGCCACGGTAAATCTCACAGCTGCCAAAACATACTCAACACACACAAAAAAGTTAAGTTTTCAGCCAAATTAGCTTTTTGAGCTGGCTGACTGTGTGACTACACAACTGCTTCTTCCTGCAAAGTGGGGGAGAGAGGGAAAAGATTATAGCAGGGTGAGATTCCTGTTTCAGGCAGCAGCTAGTCATGTACTGGGAGCCTCATCCTCTCTTATAACTAAGCCTGTATCTCACACATTTTCAGTGCAGCACTGTGGCTTACCCTTGCCCTTCAACCCTGCCTACCAGAGTTACCTTGTTGGACTGACCAGTGATCTGTGGAGAGGTACACTTGGAAAGTGGGTCAAAGAGCAGAAAAATGACCATAGCATTGTTTTTCAAATAGGAGGATATTAGCAGGATAGGTCCTAGGAGCTACTAGGACCTAGTGGTCCTAGGATGGCCATGCTAAAAAGCATCCTGCTGGTTCAGCAGCCACCTCCTCAGTGGTCTTATGTCCACTCCTAAACACATGCTCCTGCTTTCTGCTCCACTGACCAGGTATGTGAGATGTCACATGATGGAGTCTGAGAAAGCTAAGAAATCCAGATGATGTGACTTCTACCCTTAATTCTGGCTATGTCCACTGACTTCACTCTGCTGCAGTGGGATGTGCTTTAGAAGACAGAAGCATGCTGTAGCTCCTACACCTGTCCTCTTTTTAGGTTATATTCCAGCTGTACTTCTTTCTTTGCCACTGTATGCAGGTACATGCTGCAAGGGCACTGATGCATTTAAAATGCTGTTTTCTTCCAAAGCTGTTATGTCCTTTGCTACTGTGACATGATGGGAGCCCACATAAATTACATACAGTTCCTGTCTCAACACCACGAGCGATATAAACAAAGTTTTCATCAGGACTTAGCTCTATGCTCCCAGAAACCAATGTTCATTCTCTACCTAGTAATCTCTGTTCAGTCATGCTCAAAAAATAACGTATTCACCTAATTTGCCCTGAATTATTTTAGGAGTTTGCTACACTAAAGAGAGTAGTATAGGATTCATAGCTATTACTGAAGTAAATTAACATTATTTTGTGGACAAACCATAAACAATCAAACATTAAGTGTCAGAACGGTCATTTAGGACAATTTTACCCTAAGGCTGAATTTGTTCTTGGCAAACAGTGTGGCAAATCCAGAAGAATTGTTAAAGAAAGGGTTATTCCTTCAACTCATGTGTATCAGGGAAAAGTAGTGAAGATGCTCATTGGCTAATGTGGTGTGAGCAACCATGGCAGGGAGGATGTCCCACCTTATGAACATCAGTCCTCTTTCTGTGCTGCCCAAATTGTGCTTTGCAAAATTACACCAGTTACTTATGGTCATTGAGATCCATGGATATCTCTGAAAAGAAATAACCTTCTGTAATGAATATATCCTTTATTAATTTTCTGACACAGCAGAACACATAGATTTATTAACAAATGAACCAAAGATCTGGAGAGACACAACACATTTTCATTGTTCCAGTGGTACAGAAAATAATAATTTTCCATTTTTTTTTTTTCATTAGGGAGATTCTATATCAATCACTATGTCACGGGAAATGTGTGAGTCAACAATTTGCATTCAGGTATGTCTTGATTTTGCCAGTACTCTGTACAAAATAAACAAATCATCAAAAAAACCTACTCCAAAGCCAAAAACCAGCAGGCACTCTCGCTGCTTTCTTCTACCAGCCAAATCTGATTACTGTGTGAACAGAGTTGACAAAGAGTATTATTTATAGCTTGACATGCTGTCACCACCTCTTGTTGAGATGACATTAATTAACAGAGAAGTTGCTCTCTATGATCTTACTCCTTTGTCACTGGCAGATAAAGGGATATCATCAGGAAACTGTTAATCCTGTCTTCATATGTTCCTTTGTAATAAAAAGTTCCAAGGTATCAAAAGATCCAAATAAATCACAGATTATTTTTTTCAAAAATTACCATTAGCTGGAAAAGGATGAGCATGCAGCAAAAGGCACAATAAGTGTTGCTAAAATTAGCGCTCCTGAAAGTAGAGCTGAGCAAAGGATTTCTGACATTTTTGCATGCTAGTGCTGTAGCTGAACTTTATTAAGACAACATTACTAGAAAATAAGCATGAAGCTTGTAGGTTTATTCCTCTCTGGGGTTAATGTTCTCTGCAGACGTTGGGACGAGAGAGTCTGACAGCCGGAGTTGTGAGGCTCCAGCAGCTGCCCTGGAAGGCAATTGTCAGCTTCACTTTCTGCTGCTAGGAAGAAAGGGGTAAAGTAAAAGTGAGATTGGCAAGAGCCTTCTGGATAACAAGAGCTGTAAATCACATTTGGTGATAAAATAGATGTTTTTTTGTATAAATCGTTTGTTTTGTAAATGAGACATTATCTGTCAGAATAGTGTTTCCCTTCACTCCCACCAAATAATCTGATTCACTTTATCATTCAGAAATCTAAAATTGATTGCAACTCACTAAATATACACTAGACCAGCAGTCTCCACATGCATCTGTTTAAAAACAGATTTAAAAATGCAGTCATTTGAGTCAACTACTAAAGCAATCTCATTTTGTCAACACAAATGTTTAGTAATGGTTCTGCTGAAAGGAGAATAAGTCTCAATTTTTTCTTTTAAAAGGGCTGGAGGACAGATGTAGATTATTCAGTTCCACTGCAGATCTGTGATATCCAATGTGGTAAGTATGAATGACAACAAAAGAGTTAGGTTCTGGCTGTATTGAGGTCATGTTAGGTGACGTGTGTTTGCATTGGGAAACTGAGGTGGGATTCACCTGACTGGCTGTGGATATCTGCATGTGAGTCAGAGATGCTCAGCTTCCTTTATGGATAGTGGGCTTATATACCTCAACTAGCTTGTAATTAGCTACTGTGAGATCAACATGTGTGGCTGACTGTTTTCTCTGCTTCCTGGGTGAATTTTCCATCCTGTGCCAAGCTCCGCGTGCCACACCTAAATTTACCTTGCTGTCGGTACATGAGGTAACTAGTCAAAAACAATCCTTGGCAAGTAGGCATGCACAGTGCCTTCGTTGTACTGACTGCAGCACAGCCCTACTGTTAACTCCCTGCCTCTGCAATGGGACAGCAGTACCCCTCATCACTGCAGAAGGACAGTGAGGATATTACTATGATTTGAGGTACGTTCAGATATGCTCATGGAATCAGAACATTCTGAAATCTCCAGGCCCTGAAAGTAAAGTGTTGAAGAAGTTAGTGAGTTCAGAGTGAAATAAGGCAGTGGAGTTTATGGTGAAGCATGCAGCAGTGACAAGAACTAAAAAGTCTAAAAGGAGTCAAGCTGAGAGAAGGCTCAACCAGAGCATTGCCAAAAACACCTCCCCAAACGCAATGAACCAACCAACCCCTCCTCCTAGTTCATTGTAAACGTAGCGATTCCTATGACAGATTTTCTCTTTTGTCTAAAAATACCTGTCAGTTAACTATAGCTTCAGATTTTGAAACCTGATACAAAAAGGAGAGGGCTTGAATTTGTAGTCTAAATGTAGTTCTCTGTGCAAGCACTTGCATAATGCTAGTTCAGGTTTCTTCTCCACTTAAAAACTCACAAGCAGCCCACTCAGGCGGAATCAATTAAATAATCAGTGTTGTCATTCATATAGTCTGGATGCATTCTCCTTATTCATATTTTCCTTTCATCAAATGTGATGGGTATGATGAAAGCATGTAAAATAATGCAAGGCTCCAGAGATGGCAGTCTGGGAATTCTCTTCTACCTTACAGTAGGAGAGAATAGGTCTGTGTAATTAAATGAAAATAGTGGAACACCAAAAATTGATGAAAGAACTTTAGGGCACAGTATTGGATTTAAATATGGAACTTTTTGTCACAAGTTTTCGTTCTGATTAAGAATTTGTGGAGATTCAGAAAAAAAAGAAGAAACCGCACATATCAAGAATAGTACAACTGTAGTAAGTGATCACTCTGTTTGTTGTATAGAGAATATTGATCTCACGCTTCATGGGATCTGCTATAGTTTATATTTTTGGATAATATGGTCCACATTAGCAAGTGGATAATTCCATCTCCGTCAGCTAAGTGTGAGGGTTTCCCAAAACCTCGCTCTGAGGTGGGTGGTACAAGCCAATGTCAGAGATGAAACACTGAACTAGATGAGTCCTACTCATTACGGTAATTCCTGTGCTCTTAATGACTTGTCAGGAGCCATCAAGTGTTTGTTGTGTGTAAGATTTTTAGTGTAACAGTAATAGCATCACTACTAAGGACTTTCGTACTCTTAAATGCTTATTTTCTATAACAAACTTATTTTCACAAGCATCAGCAAAAGGCTGGAGACGATGAAAGTTTCTTAAAGATGATGTCACCAAGGGTGATAATTCTTGCACTGGGATACTGTTGTGTTTGAATTGAAGACATTAAGAAAAACAATCCACATAAAAGTGAAGGGAATATTAAGCCTAAGATTTGTCCATGATTTGTGACAACTTGGATTATATAAAATGTCAAAGTTAATGTGAAATAGTCTTAGTGAAATAGTATAGTGAAAATAGTAAAAATATTTACTGCATCTTTGTAAAACAGAAATTAAGTATCACTGTTAAAGATCCCAAGCAATATCAGTGTGTCCAGAAGAGCCATGATGTAATTAGCATGTATTTTGTTAATCAAAACCAAGATTCCAGTGATGAAAGTGTCTATTATAAAAAAAATAAATCAGTGTAGCTAGCCATCATGAAGGCTACTCTCTTTCTAACTGCAAGAAGAGTTTCCTGGCATGTGGAATGCTTTATACTGTAATGCATTGCATTTTTCTATCAGTAGCTGTGCTTTGGAATGAAGATGATTTAGCCTTATTTGCTCTACACAGGATGGAAATGGGAAAATAACCTTTTTTTTGCATTTAAATGCATCGACGTAGAGGCAAAACTTTGAGGTTTTTTTTGTTTGTTTGGTTGGTTGGTTTTGTTTGTTTGTTTTGTAATTTATTTTTCCTTTGCCACTTTTCTGGAGTCCCTTTAATGCAGCTAAACATGTTGAGACATTATTTCACCTATTAAAATAAGAAACATTTATTCTGAATGAACAATAACCCAAATCAGTTAAGGTGAGAATAAATATGTGAGTCATAATGAAAACAATACGGCAACCTACATATAAACTTGTCTCTTCAGGTTTTCGTGGTCAGACATATGGCGATGGAAACCCAGCAAAGGCCATGATGCACAGGTATCAATCCAAGTTACAGTTTAAAACATCTTTGAGAATTGATAGAGTTGTTAATCCTGAAAACGTATCATTGGCCTCTCTAGAGAACATAAGCAATGCATGAGTGAATCTTGTACGAGCAAATTTTGTACGAGCCAGCAGGAATATCAGGTTCTGATCTTTCCCCTTTTTTTTGTCCACACTGAAGATCTCTCTTGCTCTTGTGCTTTCTCTCCTCTTATTCTCTCTCTCTATTGCACCACAGTGCAGTGTGACATCAGAGGTAGCTGCCTGGCTGCCAAAGAGAGAGGACAAAGGGAGACAAATAACCAGTGCAAGTGAGAAATTTGTAAAGTAAGAAGACAACTTTCAAGAGCCCTGGAACAATCTCATATTTGCTGAGCATGACATTCCTATTATTAGCACCTGCCCCTTACTTTCTCCCTGACATTTGTAGGCAGATTAGCCCCCTTTGTGCTCTCACTCATTAGACAGGTCTGCTCAGCTGTTCCAGTGCTTCTTTTCACTCCACTAGCTTTTTGCAAACCATCTATTCTAGATTGTAAGGAAATCAGTAATTAATGCAGCCCATGGATGTATGATTTGGTAGACCCCGAGCAGTTAAAAATGCAATGTAGAATAGTGGGAGCAACCTAGAACTCCAGAGGGAGTAGAGATGCTCTGAAAAGCCCTTGTTCAAAGATGGAAAAAAGACGCAGCCTTGCAGAAATTAAGTCATGTGGTTGAGAAGGGTCTACCATCTTGACTTTGAGCCAGTCTTTGGCTTTTCCCTTTTCAGAAAATACCATTTTGAATAAGGTACCTTGATTTTGTTCATTTGATTATGATCAAATGTGCGTGCTGTTTGATCTGTGACAGTCAAGTTCACAAGCTGTAGACAAATGCTTAGATACGTTATTTAACTCTATTTATGAATGCAGTGAACTCTCACACTTCAGAGAAAAAAAGCCAACCTTCTCTTCTCTTCTTTTTTTTCTCCTAGAGTTGAGAGTGTGCATTCCTTGCATTGAATTTAACAACACATTTTCAAGGTCCTTAGCATCTTCTCAACATCAAGTATTTTGGTGTAACTTGCTACTGTTGTCTAACTGGTCATCTCTTATGTTAGGCGTTTCTGCTAAGTACTGTGCGATTATTCTCATTAGTGAAGAATTTAGCAAGGTAAGCCTATTCTAACATGTCCAAAAGAAGCTGGATCATGATTCCTCACTTCCAAGTATTTAAAAACAAAAGATGTTTTAGAACACTTAGAGAATCAGATTCATATTTTCCTTCTAACTTAGTATTTTGTATACAACATGCTACAGTACCTTGTATTTCAGGTTTTCTTATTTGTAACCTTCACTTTTGAAGCATAGTCAAATTTTTTTGAGAGATGAAGAATGGAGGATGTTTTCTCAGCTTTGTTACATTATCCTTCTTTGTAATTTCCTTTGTTTTCTGATGCCATTCTGATGATCTTACCATAACAGATCTTATTCAGTTAAATATATCTAACAACTCCTTTCTGTGTCTGCACTTGTATTTGACTTGAAGATGACTTTCCTATTTGTCTGGGGAGGTACGTGTCTCTGGCTTGATAACTCTTTAAAACTGTCATGTGGAAATCCAGTCTAGAAGGAAATAGTTTAGTGGAAAGAACTGAAGGTTTGTTTTGTTGTTTTGTTTTTTTTTTCATTATATCATTATTTATACTCAGACATTGAGAGTAATATTACACACTCTTCTGATTATCAAACATTTGGCCTCTATTTCACTGAATACTCCTGTCAAACATCCCTACTTCCTGTTGTGTAACTAGGAAATAAAGTCAGCTAAAAGATGATTTATAGCAAATCCTGAAACCATGTGGAATTGCTCATGTGGGATCAGGAATATGAGTGGGGAGTGAAGGTCTAGAACATGAAGTTGATCAATAAAAAATATTTTCCATCTGAATGTGTTCTTTTGTTTCAATACTTTCACAGAACAACTTACAGTATACAAATATGGTGTACGAGATACATCTGCTGTGTTGAAACACACGGTTTTTGAGGTGCCCTGAAGAGGACAAATCCTGCTTGGCTCCTTTCATATCAAAGCTCATTATGTAGACTGCACATCTATTAGATATATTCTTATTCCAGGCAGTGCTACAGTTCCAAAAGCAGAGGTGGCAAGGCAGCTTTATTCAGACATCTGCTTTTTCCTGTAATACCCTCCAGACTGCAGCCAGAAACATGACATTCAACCATTCAACTGAGAGAGTAACGTAACATTACTCTCTTCACTTTCCAGGAGTGGAAAAGTCTTTTATATGGGAAAGATTGATCTGCTCAATGTGCCTTTTATTGCAACAAAGTCTTAAGATCAACTTTCTGAGTATGTCCCCAGACACTAAATTTCTTGCAGTGTAACTTCTCTTGTTAGCTACTGCAATGGAAATATCAGAGAAAACGTGACCAGCTACGGTCCTGATCACTTTGGTGCTGTTTTACAGGAAAGCTTGAATGGTGAACATAGCAGACATGTCACTTAAATTAGCTGTCTGAAAGCAGAGTGCTCCTTCAAAGGTAGTAGTCTAGGTGCTCATGATGGCCACTGCAGAGACACAGGTACTTCCCAAGCATATTTCATTCTACGTAGATACTTGTTTTAGAAGGAGCCTGGACAATTTAGCCTAAATGCTTACCATTAAGACATTCCTGCTCATGACAATGTTTGCAAATAATCCCTAATAGTATGTAAATACTTTTGGCTCAGGTCTGCCTGTTTGCATTTGTGTAGTGAGAAAATTACAGGTAGCTTATCTTTAAGAGTCTTGTATCTAATATGCTACTTCAGGTAAACATTATCTCTTCTGATTCCTGCTCCACCTGAGACTAACTCTTCCCACTTTCAGATAGCGTCTGGACCTATACAAGTAGTGCACTGGAAGGAGTCCCGCTTAGTTGGTGCCTTTTCTAAAGGAGTTAGAGTTCTGCATTACTAAGCTACTCGACACTACTGTTCTTGTGACATTACTGCTGCAAAAAGTGTTTTACTTTGTTGGTTTTTTTTTGTTGTTTTTTTTTTTATTTTAACCAAGCATTTTAAACACTGGTAGGTCAATCCTTAAAGAAGAACGTATGAGAATCTTTCCTAACTCTAGAAGTATTCATTTCATTTTGCTGACCACTGAAATGTTTTCTTTTTCTCACTCAGACTATGCAACAGTTTTGCAGTATTGACCAACACACAAGTAAATGTGCTGTAATAACAGTCAAATGCAAAAATCGCCTATGTGATTGCCTATAGACCTGGCTAATTCTGTAGAGCCTCCATCCTTTTTTTAAAGGAAATTCCCTTCTTGCTTATTGTGAGCCCAGTCAAATTATCCTGTTTTGAGACAAACCACAGTTATTTGGTTTTCATTTCATATATACATTCTTGCTATTATCACAGAACATCAATATCCCACTTTTTTTCAGAGATCTTAGCATATTTCAGAATATTATTGAGGTATAGCAAAAGCACTGATACATGCTTTGTAGTAACCACTTCAAAAGACTTCCACTGTGTCTAGTGCATTCCACAAACCTGAAGTTAACTTTTAAAGTTACCACATAAACTAAAGCAGTTTTACTCCTCTTACTTATGGACTTATTTTCACTTGCCACTCCCACACTGGGTCTGGTGTGAGAAATTGGACTGATGCTGCTGCAGTATTTCGGATGTCTTTATTTGCAGTAGTGGATGTATTTCCTTGATAGCAAGTTATAGTTGAGTGGCATGCTTGAATTGCCACATCCTAATGAATAGCTGTGTATTCACAAAGCCAAAATAACCACCATAGCAGATCTGGTTGACTGCTCTGCAGGCTGTGTTCCTGACCCATCTGTTTTCTGGACTTCTGATAAACTACTTCAGAGAAGTAAATGGGAAGAGAAATAATGACTACTTTGGTAGGGTTGGTTTACTGTGGATTTCACACCCTGAAATACAAAATCAGGCATATATGAGCCAGCAGAAAGGAAGCAGCTCAACTATAGGGGAGTGGGAACAGTGCTGCTCCTGTTAGCTCCTTAGATAGCAGATTGACTGACCTGATGTAACACTGCAACCTGATCACATACCTGGGCTTAGCAAACAGAAGTAAATGCATTTACTTCAATTTACTGCGAAAAGTTGCAATGAGCAAATTCCCCTTGTTCATATCCTGTAACAGCTGGCCTTAAAAAATGGTGATTTTATCTTATATCTCATATCTCCTGTAAGATTTTTATTGTACAGAGAAATATGTTTCCTGGATTAAGAAAACAATTTCTCTTTCTTATTCAGAAAGCCTTTTTATGCAAACATGTAATACTGCTGTGTTTAGTGCGGTACTGGAACAAGTCCAGTAGCAATGGCAGGAGCTATGACTCCCATCCCTTTTCAGGTTTTCTAATACTCCAAGCCATTGTTATAATCACTGGCTCACATTTTACAGGAACAGGCCCTTTTTATGTGGCACTAAGTGCTGCTTTTTGAAAGCTTCAATTAAATGAGCAAGGGTCAATTCCTGTATTGGATTCACTAGAACTCTAGAACATGATTTCCTAGGAACCATCAGTGTCAAGACAAATCTCATCTACTCTCCATCTTACATTGGACTAAATGACTTCTTAATATACAGCTGATACAATAAAACCAGGACAGCTTATCTACTGAAAAGCTGATGAGAATTTCTTTAGAGAACATCTTTCAACAGGTGGAATTTCTACAGTGTATTTCCTACTATTGAATACATTCCAACTAATGAAACCCAAACCATCCTCTTTTAAAGCTGTGTAAATTCTTGTCTAACTTCTAAATCAGTCCAATTTTCAAAATCAGCTTGGGATACGATCATGTTCCTCATGGGTCTGTAAGGTTTTGTACCTTTTCACATTGTAACCAATATAATAATAAACATCTTACCTTTGAGCCAATAGCGACTATTGTCATATATTTCACAGCTTCTAGTACATGCTCAGTGGCTGAACACCCACTGCAGAGATTTCCAAGTTTTGCTCTCATAGCTTATATGCTTGGGTTTGTGCTTGGCCAACAACTTTTACATGAGAAGTTATCTGATGGTATGCGTCTGGAAGAAGAAAGGTTGAGAAGGAAAAGAAGGCCTAGAGATAGGATGACTAGATAAAAGATGAGGAGCATGTACTCTGGGCACAGGTAGGGAGAAGCACTCAGCAAGACACAGCATATATGAAGCCTGCAGAAGGAAGTCCGTAAAGGATGAAGGATAGAGTGGACATGCAGAGATGGAGGCAGGAATGACTGACAGTGAGGCAGGGGAGATGGACTGGAGGGGATAAGGAGTGTGAGGAAGGAGAGGGAAAGGGGAGGTAATGCCAGCCAGCCCAGGTATGATTCATGTTGCTGGCTCAGATCTTCTCAACACTCAGAACCTTTAGGTAAAATGGGAACATAAGTGAAGAGGAACTAGGCATGAACTGCTCTGCATCCAGTGCATACATTTGCCTGATCTGGTTGCTTCTTGCCTTCATCGCTGTCCTATGCTGTCTTGTTCCCTCCTTCCTGGAGCAGGAAGCGAACAGGCCTGGAACCTCCTTGTAGGACAGAGTCCTCTTCAGTGTGCCTATGGGCTTTTTACCTATAGAAATTCACAGTTAGTCAGGTCCTCAGCAAGTCACCATATGCTTCAGCTTCTCAGTGCTGAGCATGAGTTAGAAGAGGTGTGGAAACAACGTGTCTTTTCTCTCTTTTTTTTTTTTTTTTAATTTCAGTAGTAACAGTCCTAACAGTGGGGAGAGAAAGGAAAGGTGTGATTGAAATGAATGAAGAAACACTGAGTTACACAACAGCCACATATCTTTCATAGTTCTTTCATGACCATATGCCTCCTTCAAACTGCTAGGACTTGACAGAGCTGTGTCTTTCATTTTTTGCATCACTGTCACTTTCCCTTTATGTTTAGAAGTAGAATTTTCACTTTGTTTAGTTACTTAATATGGTAATGAATCTCTTCCTCTCTCACAGTGTTGGACTTTGTGGCAGTCAGCTTCCTCTCCAGTGGCTCTCCTTCTTCTGCTCTCTATTCACATGCTTTGTGAAATCCAGAATATCTTCCTACATCTGTATTTTCTGCTCACTGATATTTTTTTATCTGCAAGACCCTGGCCAGTTGAATGCCTTCAAATTGGGCTCTTGCCTGCTCACCAAGAAGACATAATTCTTTTTATGTCTGCAGAGACCAGTATCATAACAACTCTTAGATGTTATTCTTATTCCATTGATGTGTTCTCTTATCTATCCAATTTCTTATCTGTGCCCTACCCAGGCTGCAGTGATGAACCTTACAACCATGAGTGTCTGAATGTCTCATAATATTTCTAGACCATGCAAGCTTTTTCTGTCTGTGCCCTAAGATGACTGTATCCAAGTCCTGGAAGTCACTAATTGTATTTGTGTAGGAATATGACTAAACTAGTAAGATTTACCGAAAGGCAGGATAGATCTTTTTGACCACAGCACTGAGGATAACTTGCTTTGGTGAAGACAGAGCACAGACAGTAATCTGGTATCTGTCCTCACCTTGCTATACAAACAACTTCAGCCTTTTTTTCTGGATCTATGTTCTGTATTGTTATTTGAGCTGTGTTTCCCAAATTTGCTCTTTCTGTCTTGGCTTATTTAAGGTATGAGAATGAGCTGAGCTAAATGAGCTACCTCAACTGGGGTCTGTTCCTTCAGAGACTGTGGGATTTTTTTTTATGATTCAAGATGAAGCATCCTTCCTATGTTCCATTAACTTTCTGTGAGTTAATGATGAGTAGAAAAGTGTCATAAATATCTAGCCTGACTCAGCTCCTTGGGCCTATCTTCAGGCAGCTGACTTCTGTGGTGTTTTGTGACCCTCAAATTTCTTTCTAGAGGCAAATTTTTAGCTCTTTAAGGGTGTATTTGTAAGCTCCAAGGTAATTAGACTTCATCTTCTTCTATGGCCAGGAGAATAGTCACCAAATAGCTAGTTGTTGCTGGCCAGCTCACTGGACATCATCCCCATTTCCAAAAAGAAGTGCTGGAATAGGGCTTCCCAGACTGTTAGTAAAAACTGCAGGCAAAGCCAACTAACATTTTTCTTCTACTTGACTTTATGTCCTTCAGCTGTTGCTGAAAGCCTTCAGATGCTATCTTACTGCATTGCTTTTTAATTTTGTTTGCTAATTTTCATTCCTGCCAGCTGCTCCACTGCAACTCCATCTGGCCTCCACATGAAAATGAGCTCACAAGTTCTTGAATTGAATACCTTGTGGGGGGGGATTAGGCCTTTGTGACATGCCCAAAGTCCAACAAAGAGCAGGGTCAAATCACAAACCTATGCCTTCACAGCTGAAGCATGTGTTAGTTCCTTTCTGACAAACAATACTCTGACTTTTCTTCTGTGAGCAGAACTCTTGAAGTTCAGAGTGAGAGCTTTGCTCCCCTGTCTTTCTCTAGTCCAGAAATAGCTTTGGAGATCTGTTCTTGCATGAATGAAATTATTAATGAGTTTATCTCCTTCTCTCTTGTCCTCTGATTTTTCCTTATATTTCATGAGGTGAATGCCTCTAAGGAGGCAGCCCTTTCAATCACAGCCAGCTGTAACTAACTTAAATAAACACTTTGGAGAGACAAATACCAAGAGGATGCTGAGGTAAATGTCTTTCAGTTTCTACAAAGGTCTTATCAGGCACTTAAAAGTGATACAGGGTCAACTTTCAGGAAATTGGGTCTAAAGAGGCATTGTGAAATGACAATCAGTCTTTAGGGAATAAAAAACTCTCTGACAGTTTGTTATTTTATTTGTCTAAGAAATATTTTGCAGTCCCTAGGGTGAAACTTCATTGTTTCAGTTTACTTCAGGGTTCTGGTCATCCATGTTACATACATATTAGCTCATTCCAGGGCTTTCATTCAGAGCAAACCAACTTTTCCCATCTGAGACAAAGCATGGGCACAGCTCAGACTCCAGGGTATTTTCCCTCCCTTTGGTGGGTGTGGGTATAGCCAGTCTGTTCTTGAAAGAGCACTGGAACAGCACATATACAACCCAATCTGCACAAGCTGATGGTGCAGACTAAGATTTACTCCATGAAAAGATCACAAAGATAATGTAAATGATTTTATGAGGGCTGTTTATCACTTGTCATTATCTGCTTGGTGTAGATACATTGGGTATCATGGGAAATTGCTGCTGTTGTATCACTGTCTCAGAAGAAAGAGGACTCTCTGGTTCCTGAATGGATGCTCTGCTGTACTCTAGCTTAGCAATGCTCTGTCATCATTAGAAGAGAAAAGCAGTGACTGTGTTTGAAGAACATAAACCACCACCTATGTTTCTGATATTTTATAAGATTCAAATACTACAGGCTGATGTCATTTAGATTCTCACAAGGTTTCATTCTCTTTCTTGATTAAATACTCCAATATATTGTTTCCAGCTTACAGAATTGAAGAAAGGAAGAACCATTGCAAATGTGCCTGTAGGTACGTTTGTGTAAGACTCAGCATACAGGGTAGTAGCATTCCCTTATCTGTATCTTAAGATTTGTAAAGAAACTGCTGTTAAATGTAATAGACAATTTTATGGAATTCTGAAAAACTCCAGCAAAGTGGGAGGATCACTTAAAGAATGTTCATTGTAATATAGCTTACAACCACGATTCCCATCCCATGTCTAATCTGCCGGTTGTGAATTCTTGTGAAGGGTGTGTGTGTGTATTCATATGTGTGAACCAAGAGACAAAGGGAGACAAAGAATGAACGTTGCAGGAAACTTTCTCTTGTGTATTATCTGCCCTGTGAACCACTGCTTGACAGCAACAATCACTATGCCTGCCAGCAACAACCCTGTTCATTGCTCACTTTGTATTGTCACAAAGAAAACAGACTTTGTCCTGCCCAAGGGAAGTATGCCTCTGATCTCTAAGTCATCTGTAGTAATTAGTAGTATATCCCAGTCAAATACGGATTCCATTTCTCTTTTGTGCTATTTTTTGCTTGGCAATCTACAGCACACTACTGAGTTTTATTTCCCAGAAGCACAAAAGCTCTTAATTCTCTTGTGAAATCCAGTGATTCAGTTCCAGGTAACTGCAAAGCAAGTTTTTAGACTATGAGGCATACAGAGCAACTTTTGAAATGTGGGTAATTATAGGTTTTGTTCAGAGAGTACAAATGATATGGTATACAAGCATGAGAAACCCAAACCCATTTCTCTCTTGGCAAATTTTGATGGGCTCTGGATCAGGATATTATGAGCTTCCATGCTTTTGCTGTCATCCTTGCTTGTTCCCCTAAAGGCTTGATTTTATGTCCCCCCTCAACAGAAGTCAGGGCAGGATGCAATCCTGATGTTTTGTGGGGGTAGCTACTTGTTCACAGTTGCCAGGAATGTGTCCTGTGACAAAGATGCTTCTCTTTCAACTGTGTTGTATCGCAAGATGAAACAAGCTGCTTCTCTTTATGACATCTCCAAATCAAGTTTGGGGATGATTTGGGGGCTGGAGATAGAGGCACATAGTCTCTTTTTTGTCATATAACACTGCATTTTCTCTCCTGGTTTTGGAGTCAAGCTGATCAACATCTGAGAAACTGGGGCTGAGGAGCCAGAAAAAGCAAAAAGTACTCTCTGTGGAATGTAAGGAATTGCAGACAGAGGTAGGAAAAGCTACATCTTTTCCCCTGTAAATCCCATCCTTCCTTACCTGTTGCAGAGCACTGCAAAAACAATCTTGACAAGTTAGCCAGGATTTCAGTGCACACTGTCAGCAGATCTCCTCTGCACCATTATCTTTTTCACATCTCTATCCAGTCACCTCAGACTTCCCTGACTTTGTGTAAGGACTGATGAGAGTTTGTACTGAGTCAAATCAAAGGTTCATTTAGCTTGTACTCTGTTTTCAACAGGTACATCTGAAGATAACCAGGACAAGCATAGTGCAATATTCCCCAACTTCAATGTCCATTTCTTAAGAAGCTGATGAATGATGATATCTGTGGAAAGGTTTTTCTTTATTTATTTTAGTTATTTATTTTTCCTCATTAATATACCAAGTTACTGTGAGCCAGCGCAGGATACATTCTGCATGTAGTTAAGGTTTCATGATAGGAGCGCTGACAATGGTGGTAGGGTCAATGATGTTTCCTGTGGCTGTGAAGTTAAGATTGTTTTTTCCTACACACATCACTTTATTTATCAGCATTGAATATCACCTAACATTTTATTACCAGCTGCTCACTGTTGCAAAACTGATTTGTAATTTGTCATATTCAGCTTGAATACCTTAGGATCATTGACAAATGATTTATATCAGTACCTAGATAATTTACAAGCATCTTAGTTGAGAAGCCGACACATGCTTCCACTACAAGAGTAAAAATTTACATTAATATTTTTCCTTAAATTACTGAACACCTTTTTGATGCCGTCTATCTCATCTTCAGGGTTTTTTTTGTCACTAGAAGACATCATTGTCTTCAGACAAGTTGCTCAGTAGAAGAGCTGGGGCCAGAAATGAAAGCTGTGGAATGGAATTGCACCAACTTGCAACTAGCGATGGAGTGCTCAAAGGGAAAGTGCTCTGCAGTGAATAATATGTCTCCCCCTATCTATTTCTTAATTTATGCTAAGTACTGTTTGCTTAGGATTAGTCATTCTCCTTCACCTTCTCAGCTGTGATTTTTATCAAGCATTTCTTAACAGCTGTGTAGGTTTAGCAATTGTTTGATTGTGAAAAACTGAACACAGTATTCAAACCATAATGACTGGTAAGGAAAGAACAGACTATCTATTTGGCCTAGGCTCAAGTCTTGCTGCCTTTGGGAGCCTAATAGGGGGAGTTTCAACCTGTGTTGAAATATGCTTCCACAATTGCATGGTACCTCTGCAACTGCATAGCAAAATTACCCATGCAATTTCCAGGACAATTAGTTATCTGCTAGTTTGGGTTTTTTTAATTTCTTTTTTTTTTTTTTTTATTCATTCTTTGACATCAGTCAGTCTCTTTGATTTTCAAGACAGGCCATTTGGAAAACTCTGAACACCATTGCTCTGTGTGTTTTCAAGGCCCAGGGGGAGTCTTCAGCAGCAACTGAGTCTCCTTCTTAAAAGTGATGCAGAGAAGAAACAAAGACCTTCTCCCTCTTGGTGCACTTGAGTACTGAAGGTTATGGCATAATGGTTTGGAAGTTAGCTTATCTGGTAGTTTATTCAGTCAGATATGAAGCCAGGTGATCACAGATCCCATGTGTGTTCAAGTTGTGGTAGACTCTTTGTACTGGCCCATCTCCAGAACTTGGATATCGCACAAACCACCTTTTGAGTCTGACAGCAAATAGGAGGAGAAAGAGGGACTCCCATCCACCTGTGGAATAATAAATGCAAAGTAGAGGCTTGAAGTACAGTGAGGAGAACAAACAAGGCTGAAAATTCCCTCTAGAGACTGATGAGACTAAACCTCAATGCAAACTTGTTATGACCAATGTCCCAACACTGATGCATGTGCCTTTGCCTGGCATCTCAGTAACTCATGGAAAGGAACGGGAGTCTCTCAGTCAGAGCCCAAGAGATGGCCCCTGAATATCTGGCTGTGCTGTGGTTACATCTAAAGGCAGAACTGCACCTTTGGTGGGAGTGACTCTCAGGTGGGTGGGGAGCACAATTTTTTTGTTGAGTATGCTGAAAATAGACTGCAAAACCTGGAGACTGGGCCAGTTTGCAGACCAGGAGAATCTACTGTGTGCCAGGAAAACATCTCTGAAGCATTTATTTGGAAAAGAGGAAAGATAACAGATACATGAAATGCTCTACTTTAATATTCTAATATGGATTTCATAAAGCAAATGCATATGTACACTATGTTGATTAACACATGGTGAGGGACAGGGAACAGGCCCGGGTGAGGCTTTCTTTGGGCTGTTGCTCGTTCTAGAGGAGAGATGTTCATCCTGAGGTGGAGGGATTACTCTGAGGGTGACTTCCCTACTGCTTCACTGGAAAAGGAATATAGGTTCATAAAAACAAATGAAAGCTAATTAGAGATTAATTCATTATATTGTGGTGCTTCATGATATTATTTACCAGGAATTATTTTCCACATGAAAATCAGTGGTGGATTTGCCATGATGGCTGTGGGGCTTGGTTGCACTCTCCATAGATGTGGATCCTCTGGTTTCTCTAGAGTTGCTCCAAATTAGCTTTCAGAGGAAAAATGGACACATGGCTATGAATCATCAGAAAAGTTTTTGCAAAGCTTGAAATCCAGAGTTCCTTAATATTTTTTCTCTCAAGGCAGCTAAGTAATGTTTTAAGATCCCTTATGTTTCTCATCTCTCTTCAGACACCTGTTTCCTATCCATTTCTATCTACTGTAGATCACCCTTAGCAGTTTCCTTTTCATAATGCTTCTGTTTCAGCTCTAGGGTTCCTAAAACATTCTTCCAATCTGAACAAGAAACCACAGTCAGAACAGCAAGTACTGCCATTTTCACCTCATAGCTTTCTAACATTGAATTTTTTACTAACTTTATTTTCAATAGAGCAACACCAGACCCTATGGGAGGTCCTTCTACTTTGCAAAGACAAGAATGGAGAAGTGGATGCAAGTTTGCAAATGCTTTTTTTCCCCTAGGAAAATCTCAGTTCCACTTAGATGCAAAGAGAAAAAAAAGAAGAACGCTAAAATGGTATGTATAAGAGAGGAATGTGCATGACACGAATGTGCAATCTATGAGTAATGTGGTACCTTGTGAAACAAAATACAAATATCTACTGTCATATTATCCCATCCTATGAGGTAATGACTGAGGTACGAATTGCAGAGCCAAGTCTTCAGGGACCACACATGCACATGCTAAGAAGTAATTTCTAAGGAGGGGTAATCGCTTGATTGTGAATCCTGAGTTTGAAAGTGACTTGGCTTTACTGCCTTGGTTTTCCTTTTTGCAGAAGTATTAGCTGGTATCAATGCTTCTTCCGGTACTGCAGAAAGAATTACCTGCTGGTCTGATCATAGTGTCCTCGGATCCAGCCACACAGATGACCTCCGCACCCTCTCTAGCCCTTCTCTTCTCTTAGCTTCCATAGGGGAAAAAAAGCCCATACACATGCTATCATTTTATTGCATTGTGATGACACACTCTTTTTCCTACTTTATTTTGCCAGAGATATTCAAATGTTTATTTTGCTTTGTACTTTCCTTGTGGTGAGAAACTGGCTTCAGAAGTAGGTTCTGTGTTTTCTTCTTATCAGTTATCTGTTTTACTTTAGTAATTTGTTATCTGTTTTACTTTAGTCATTTGAATCCTCTGACTGTTTATGTGGAAAGACATAATTTGTCATTGGGTAGAAAGGGACATAGGATCAGTATTTGTCTTTCACATGAGTTTTAATTTATTCAAAGTTGTTTTTCAGAATTGCTTCACTATCGGGCACCAATCTAAGATGCAGTCATCTTTTCTTATCTCTCTCATTATCTCTTTCCTCATTTATTATTTTCTAGGCTCCCCCTGAAAATATTTCCAGTCCTTAAACTGTGTTCTCTTCATGCTGAATTAATGGACTGATACTTTCACCACCAGTTACAATCATTTCAATGTAGACTCTCATTCCAGAATTTGAATTTTAGCTTCAGCCAATTGCATAAGTAGATGTTCTGGGATAATTCCACATGTTCTTCCTAGCAAAAAAATTATGCTAGAGATTTCAGAGGAAGTCAATGCCTGTGCCGTGGTGGCTGTGCCACTACAGGGAACAGCCCATTGCTGTGCACAGGTAATTATAGTACTTCCTTGGCTCTGATGGCTTCATGCTATGTCAGGGAGCTGAGTCCCGGCACAGAAATGACAATAACCAAGGTTATGATCTGACACACAACCCATTATAAAACTGCTTATCCTTGGCCGCTCTCCAGTTACAACATAGCTTCTTTTCATTTTCAGAGGAGAGTAACACAGGGAAAGTAAACCAGTTAATTCTAAAAGCACAATCTGTTCTCTGTTTCCTATAAGGAAACTAGGCAAATATAATATAGACTATAACCTGTGTAAGTTTGTTCAAAGTTGGGAATTCCCACTTGACAAGCACTTCTGAAAACTGGTGCAATAATCATGAATGATGAATCCTGTGAAGAACAACAACAGCAAGAACAACAGTTTCCAGTAAGGCTGTCATGAAAATACCAAGCCAGCCAGTGCTGGGAACCCCTGACAGAACTAGAGAGTAACACAGCATGACAAAGGGAGAAACTACCGCAATACAGCAAATGCCATTAGTGTCAATCATCCTTCATGTGGGTGTGTGAGGAAGTGTGACTTCCTCTTCTCTGCTGATTATGGGTTATTTCAGATGAGAAAACCCCTTGGAATTTGCATAGATAATACCAAGGAAACTCTGGCCTTTGCAGCCTGGGATCTTTCTGTGCTTCCTGAGGGGCTGTTGCTGCTCAGGCTGTGCTTCTTGGAATGGTCTTCACCATTTTGTTGTAGAACTGAAAAAAAACATAAATGCTGCACCTAAAAAGGGCACAGGTCAGTCAAGAACATCTAAGTCACCGGTTTGGTTTTTTTGCCATGCTAACCAACCCTGTCTTCAGCCAGTTAGCAGCTACTCAAATTGCAAGGTTAATGAAATTAAATTAATAAATATTTAAACCTTCTACAGATTTATTTTTCTTAATACTATCCCATGAAGGGAGCAAGGTAAGTAATATCAAGAGGAGGTTTTGGATATGGTATTCCAACTCTCTGGATATTTGGAACATCTGAAAGAAGAGGAGAAGGAGACATTAGGTGTAGCATAGTCTATACCTTGCTGTTGAAAACTACCCCTTCCAGTAGGCTGCTTTCCTCAAGAGGTAGGTGGAAGGCTTTGCAGTGGGCAGGCTGATGGTTACCCATGCAGATTTTACACTGCTTGGATTTTGAATTGAAAATTTGGCATTTGCCAGTGGATCAGTAACACATGGATTTGACACTCTTAAGCTGCAGCAGTCAGGAGATACTGTAATAGTTTTGTTTTCTATACAGATCTGGGCTGCTGAGGACAGAACACACTCCACGCTGCATGGTTTATCACTGCTTTTCTCCACATGGGTGTTGAGGGGATGAACCAGCATTTACCCTTTTAATGAGGCATATTGACCATGAAAGTTGAGAAGAAGATTGATCACAGACTAGATATCTTCTGTTCACTGTCCATGTTTGCTGTTTTGCAAACTGATTCATGCTAGATTGTTGGATGATTGACACACTGATCTGAGTTATGGAAATACTTGACAGGAATTTACTGCTTACTCTCTGCTGTAGTAAGCTACAGGAGAGTAAGTAAATCACAGGTGATAAGAAATGGCAACTTCTTTTGGGTGAACTTCTCAGCTTTCGCTTGCATTCTGAGCTAATTACGCAGTCCTAGGCATTAAATATTATTCCTTGGCTAATGTAATGTGTAATGACTCTTTTTTTGGAAAATAATTACCTATGACTACATCAGTCTGATTAAACCTATCTGAAATATAAGTGACAAATTTATGCTAAACAGGAAAGGGTAGCAATTTTTTTCAGCTTTCAAATCATGACAGAGTTGATCACAGTTAAAACATACATTTCACAGTTATAACATACATTTCAAACTTGGTATAGAAAAGGGAAATAGGACTGTTTCCTAACTAAAAACTCATTTGAGGTCTACTTTCTGATCAGTTGTTCTGGTCAGGAGTTTTCTCTGAGACAAAAAGATTTATAGTAGATCTTTTCATAAAGGACTGTGCCCTGTAATGTAATTTGTTACATAGGCTTAAATAGGAAGAAGCAATTGTCTTGTGAGCTGCTTTTTCAAGCAGGAGCAGACCTAGCTCAGCAGGAGAAGAAACCTTCCAATTTCTGTGTACATACAAGCCGTGAAAAGTCCTCTGGTGACTGACAAATAAAAATAGAGGTTAAGGCTGTATCCATATAAGTCACCAGCATTTTTAAGATCTAAGTGCCGGTGTTGTGGTATAGACAGAAGTGCCCATGAAACGAGGAAACATCTGCCCCTCTGAAAAGGCTTCTATCAAGTGAACATGGTTTTATAGAGCAGGAATAGGCAGGCCCAGGCTTGTGGATTGGAGTGTGGGTATCACTGCGCTGTCACCCCAGGGAACATTCTCTTCCTAAAACACCAGCCATGTGCTGTCCAAAGGTTTCTTAAGGAGATGGCCTCAGACAGATGTTTGGCATCTTGCATCTGTGCCCTGTGTTTGTCTTCCTCTCTCTGTAGCTAATTCCAGTAAGGAGCTGCCTTCTGCAGCTGGCATTTTCTCACCAAATGACAGGGCTATTTACAGAAATTCTTTCTTTTGCTATCTCAGGAGTATTGCATCTCTACTTCCTTGTTTACTTTTACTCCCTTCCATGGAGTAAAGGCAAAGATGATAAATTTTTGCCTTCTGTCAAGATAAAAAAACTACCTTTTTTTTTTTCCCTAATGAGAAGCCCATGCTGTATGAAAATTTTATTAAAATAACAGGAGGAGAAAAAAAGAGAGAGAAAGCTATTTTCATTCTGAGAACACTGAACTGCAGGAAAACCTGAGAAATTTCAAGACCTTCTAGGTAGTAACTGTAATTTAGTTTAAACATTAAGAGTGGAATATATGTGTACTCAGGGGTGATAAAACCGAATTGCAGAGACAGTCATGTGCGACTGGTAAAATGTTTGCATGTATGGGGATTGTGGGGATGAGGAAGTAGGTGAAGACACGTTATTTGACAGCGTGCTTGTTACCTATGCAATATAATGAAGAAATATTGCCTCTTATATTTGGCTTCATGTATCTCAGGGCTGTTCCCATGCCAGCAGAGATACATCTTAGGCGGTGACATTCCCTTTTTATTAGCTTTTTAAATATCCTGGATTCTATTCTTTTTCAATAGCGTGAGGATGATTTACCCTATGAGTTAATTTCGATGATTTCTCATTTGACCTTACACACACTATTTTAGCAATATCACTTCTTGTAAACCGAAATACTGGTGTGTTATCTAATTCCTCGCATGGCCTTTCCTAAGCTTGCTTTTGGCTACACCATCAAGTCAGAGCATCTCTTGAAACTTCTTTTGGTGTATTTCTGGTGGTCCCCCGTCTTCAACATGCCACACTGACTGAGAAGGAGATCTCAAGGTCAAAATAGAGAGTGTAGCAACAGCAGCCAACGCATGGCCAGTAGGTGTCCTGGGGCGGTCTTCATTGTTTCTACAGTCCTGTGGCTCTTTAACTAGAAGTCCATATGACTTCACTGATGAGTGCAGCAGATCTGGCAGCAGATAGGGGATTTACAAGGAGGGACTACACATGGGACTAGGCATTGAGACAGTTGATAATAGGTGGGAAGCAGTGTCTGAACTGGCAGTAGGAGGGCCCAGGATTAATGGGCATTTGGGGTTATGCACAAGAAAGAGTGATGCACTGGTGCACCAGGGATTTGGAGGTAGGCTGCAGGTGCAGCTGTTGGGTATCGAAGCAGTCTGGAGAAACAGAGGCTTGTTGCTAAAGGTGAACATCTACACGTGCCTTGCCTGGCAGGTAGAGTCCCTGTCCCACCACCTCCCAGCCCAGGGAACTGGATCAGGTCATGCTGTACATGAAAAAAAAGAAGCACTCTTCAATTAATTCACAGAAGATGTTATCACACAGATCTAAAATAATTTCACATTTATTATGCTGTTTACTGCTATTGCTCTGAACCGTAGTTCTCTGTAAGTGGTCACCAGTCAGTCAGGCTAAGTTTTAAACATAAAAGTGTGTTAAAAAAGAAGTGATTCCTCAGGGTGTTTTCCAATAGATTACAAACCTTTATCTACAAGATTTTGTATGGCGTGTGTGTTATAGTAATTAGTGTTTCTACAAAGACGACGAAAATGACATGCTTGTATGGAGATGGAATTTGGCTGTGAAACACCAGTCCATCTCACAGATTTATTGGTTCATAAAAATTACAGCATAACACCAGCCTTCTTTTGGGGTTTTATGAAATCTGCTAAAAAAAATCAAACACTATAAAAATGTGCTATATTTTGTGATATCCCTTAAGTTACAAAAATCAGATAGAATCAAGGCAAACCAATTCAAATTTAAACATAGTGTCTACACTGCTGCCAAAAATATAAAATCATGCTTGAGCACCACAGCCTTATTTTACAGCGTATGCCTGAAGATAAATTTTATGGTTCAGATAAGGCCTTTTGAAAATAGACATTTATGAATCTTTTATTAAAGGGGATTCCTCACTGGGCACCACTGTAATAAAATCATATCTCTGCAAAACTGATTATAGTGTCATTTTGACTGTTACCATGCAACAAAATGTCATTTTAAAGCCTGGCTACAAATCATACAAAAAAGAATGCTCCAGTTTGGAACAGCAAAGGTTTAAGTTATCCTTCATGCAGAAATCATACTTCTGTTCAAGCCCAGTTGTTCTAAAATTGAAAGTGCAATTTTGACATTGGAAAGTTTTGGCTTTAGAGAACTGACAACTAAGTATGTTTTAATTCTAGAGTCCAGTTCTTCAGTCCATGGAGAGTTCCCAAAGGTGATGACAGATCACTGTTAAACATTTTATTACAACCTGAAGGTGCTAACGCTGATAAATGCAGAAGGGCAAAAGAGAGACTTTGATCATTTGCTCTGCGTAGTTGTAGTTTCACTCCATGGCTCTGGTTTGACCCTCTCTTATCTGCTTTAGCTAGGACAAAGCCCAGACATAGTTCTGGGAACAGTTTACTCCAGGCTTTTTTCCCAAAAGCTAGTATGTATGGGTACACACTCTACATTGCTTGCTACGAAAACAATCTGATGGACTACAAAGCACCTCTTACCTTATATTAAACACTTTAAATGAAAGCAGCTGATTGAATAGTAGCAGTATCTTAGAAACATCAGTGTACCAATGAGGCACAAGGAGATCTGCTCTGAAGGAAACTAACCTTTGGTTGAGTGGGCATGAGCCAGCCGATGTTTCTCAGTCTTTTACTTAGCAGTAGTAAACTAAAAGCAAACTGCAAGCAAGCTAAACTGGGCCAAGGCGTTGGCTTGAGAAGTAGCACCTACCATTTGTATCATTTGGTGCTTACTGCCTCTCTACCTGACCTAGTTTTGGCACATGACCATTAACCAGCACTCCCTCAGATGATGGCCAGGAGTGGCGTGAGGGATAACATGAGGCCAGGGGCTGGTTGCAGTATGTGGTATGGTGAAGACCATGCTGTGGAAAGGGTCTAGCTATGATGTTGCAAACAAGCCAGGGTATTCCATTTGTTTGCATGGTCAGAAAACATGCTCCATTTGTCCAGCTTACTAATATAGATGTGGCCAGTATTTCTTTGCATTCAGCATTATGGTTTGTTACAGCAAATGTAAAAGGAAAACAATACAAAGATGTTCAAATACAGTAGGTTCTTCTCCACTGTAAAGTCCTTTTGTAACTTTGTGACTTAATTGGCTGAATTCAGCCAATGTTTTTAGTGCCATTAAGCAGAACTTAATTTCAATCCTAAGCAAAATTCCAGCATTTCAACATTTGATTTTGTTACACATGAAGAAAAAACGTGAGCGTGTAGTTCTTCAAAGAACAGATGTTCCCACAGAACTTTAATTAAAAGTCTAGTTTTCCTGCCATTTTTAAAATCTAAATGAAATGCTATCATAGTCTACAATCAAAAAAAAATCCACTTTGATTTGCTGAAGTGAGCCAAAATGATTCATTTTCAGGTCTTCACCTCCCATCATACAACCAGCATAATGAAGTAATGTGCCTGCGTAGACTGATCAAAAGAAAACGTATTCAGAATGAAAAATGTAGGGTTGAGAAGCCTCTAAGCTAGTAGCTGGGGCAACAATTTGGCCGACGACAAGATTCATCTCATCTGGTGTAGACATCTACTGCTGGTCTGCTCTCTTATTAGAGTCACTGGAAAGAAATGGACACTGTTTGGAAAGTGAACAAGGTTCAGTTTCTGAATATAACTTAACCACATAGACTAAGTTAATGATCTAATTCTAGGTAATTTTAATGAGTAGAAACAGACCTTTTGGGGTGAAAATCTTTGCCAATACTGCAGAGAGAGACGGGAAAAGATCCAGAGGCAGGCACAAAATATATTTAACTTGTAATTTGTATTTTATCAGACTTGGGTAAATTTCTGTCAGATATTTTACTGCCTGTATTGCCCCAGAGACAGACATTCACTGCAGACTCCTCTGGCACTGGAGTCTGAAGCAGCCCAGAAAGCCTGTGAATGACCTCTATAGTATATCTCAGGACAACCAGAATAAGTAATGACAGACAATGCCAATGAAATGAGAAGCAGTAAGTACTTTTCTGAATGCCAGGAGGTGATCAAGCTTTTGAACTCCTGCTTCTGGCATCAGATCACTCTGTGCTGCAGTTACTAGAACAGTCTGGTGGATAACTTAATCAGGCACAAGTGAACAGCCATAGATTCTGGATGACAAGGGGGATTTTTTTGTACTTATTGTAGATTTGACTTGTTTACAAAGCAAACCAAAAACGAATGTAAATATTTCCATTTCTGAATAACTCAGATTTAAGAATGTCTTACCAGCGTCTCCTCGACAATGGCGGAACTGCTGTAGGCTTGCCTTCTGTACTCCATTCTGTTGTCACAGGATAGAGGTGGCAGGAAAAGCATCACATCACCCCTCAGGCTAAAGCTAGGTGGCTGCTGCGATAAGCGAAAATCTCTTTCTACTAATCTATGCTACTTCAATTTTCATCAGTAAAACCTCAATAGGTAGAATTATCAGGCTTTAGGATGAGCTTTCCTGGCTGAAAAATACTGTCTAACATTATGTGACATATTGAACTCTCCACCCCAAGCTATTGCCCAGAGATGTAAGAAGCACTGAAGCATTCTGTTCTTAAAGTTGATCATGCTATATTAGCAGATACTGACTACTTTGTTTCTTTCTGGACAAGGTATTTCTTAAAAATCCATTCTGCTGAAAGTCATTGGAGAATCTTTGTTTACCTAAAAAAGTTCAATTATGTTTTTTTCCCCAGAGCTTACAAATCCCATAGGATTTAGGAATAGTGGCCTAAAATTGAGGTGCCAGACAGTATCTCACGCTTTGTCCTGTATTTTATTGTGTATTTTGGCTGTCTCCTTGGGTGCTGATATCGCCAAAATGGAGGCAGAGGATATACCAAACTGTATCTATTCAGGAACTCTCAAAAAGGATGGTAAGTTGTATAAAAAGCTCTTACAAGATGGTCAAGATGGACTGAATTGTGAATGTAAGGGTATTTTTAGCATTTTTAATGGACCATTTTCTGTTGATAGGCCTTTTTTTTTTTCCATATCCAGTGAAAGAGAGCATCAGAGATGCCTCAACAGTATCAGTGAAAGAAAGATATTTGAAAGAGCAAACCCAAATGTCTCATAACACTTTAATTTACAGAAGTGTCCGGATTTAATAGCTGGCAAAGCACTCCTGTAATCACTGTTCTCCTTCACTTCTGCATATTATGAGTTTGGTGTTACCCACAGCAGAAAATCCCTCAAAGGTCTTTCCTTCTGAGGAATTTTCTCAGGATAACTTATGTTACTGTAACCGGAGTTTTTCAGACTGTGCTGCCTACTCTTCCCTACCTTGTTTTCTTCAGCAAGAGAACTGCTATGTTATAGGTATAGGCTGTCCTTTGCATCCCCCTTGTAAAGTGTGAAACATCACAGAGCGCATGCCCACTATCTCTCTATACAGGTAGGTCTGGTATATAAATATTCATACCATTGTCATAGAATCAGAGAATTATTCTGTTTGGAAGAGACCTTTAATGCTATCAAGTCCAACCGCTAACCCAGCACTGCCTGGTCACCACTAAACCACGTCCCTCAGCACCGTATCTATATGTCCTTTAAATACCTCCAGGGATGGTGACTCTACCACTTCCCTGGACAGTCTCTGCCAGTGCTTGACAGCTCTTTCTGTGAAGAAACTTTTCCAACTATACAACCTAAACTTTCCCAGGCACAACTTGATGCTATTTCCTCTTGTCCTATTTCTTGTTACTTGGGAGAAGAGATCGACTCTTACCTCACTACAGCCTCCTTTCAGGTAGTTTTAGAGAGTGATAAGGTCCCCCCTCAGCCTTCTTTTCTCCAGGCTAAATAGCCCCAGCTCCCTCAGTCATTCCTCATAATACTTGTTCTCTAGACCCTAAATCTCTTGAATACACACAGAAACGAGACTGCAAGGCCAGGTACAAGCGCCATGCGCATGCCAAGAATTCTTACACAGTTCCACACACTCAGCTAAAATGATTTCTTGCTTCTAAAACTGCCTTCCCTTCCTGATCTCATTGCTGTCTTGCAGCCCAGGGTGATGGTAGCTCTGGTATCTTCATTCATGTAACTTTTCTGCCAGACACTGACTGGCAGAAAGGAAGGCACAATTCAGTCTCTTGGTCAAGCTTAGCCCCGTGGATGCCTAATAAATAAGCACAGGCATACACTGTTTTGCACTCCCATGCAGAACTGTGGGGAAATTAAACTGAAGAAATTAAACCAAGCTCTTCAGGCTTTGAAGAAAATGCATTTCCTCAGTCATATGCACTGTACACATGCATGTAAACACAGGGAACACAGTGGGAGACAAACGAAATATGTATCGTGAATATCCCCTAAGGCAAAGTACTCTTTCCAGAATATACTAGTGCTGGGTTAAATCCAAATTTTTCCACTTTGAGGTTGGAAGCAGGATGTAAGTGGCTCTCCTTAAACAACCTCAACAGCCATCATCTTGTGTACTCACTGATCTGTGACCTCTGCTCCTGAAGCTTATTTTTCAGGTCGTGGCTGAAAATGAAAATGAAGGTTTGAATTTTCTTGGAGAACTGCCTGAAATTGTTTTTCTCTAAGCCACTTGCCAGTGGATAAAGAAAGCCATCCTCACCTGTAGCTGTGCTGGGTGACACAACACCTGAATGGAGGGGAAGTCACTTGAGCAAATTATTAATGTTATATATAAAAAAGAGAACAAAAGAAAATAATGCAACAAGAAGAGCAAAAATCTGCATTTGATGTATGATCCAGCTTCCCAATCCAACCTTTTCCACTGCAAATGACAAAAGACAATAACCCCCTTCACATGAGCTATCAACTAATAACTTTTCCATAGCAAAGGTTTTGTAATGTTGCTGTGTTGTCTGTTCAATATAGAAGGAATGGGGTGTCTTTGCTGGGTTCTCAGAAATGGGGAATCAACTTAAACTGTGGCTATCTTAGATCACGTACAGGAACTTTAGTGATAGAGGAACCCTTTTTCAGAGGTTTCCTTTCACATGGTGACAAGAAATTACCTGACCAACTTCACTAGCAACCCAGAAAAGATTTAAACTTGGGAATTCCTCTTTTGCTTTTCATCATCATCAGCAGTTTCTCTCTGTACCTTCCCGTACAGGGGATGTTTTGAAATGTCTTGTGCACCACAAGTTGCTCATATCATTTGGGAAACCCTGACCAGGGGCAAGTCTGAGTTGTCTCAAAGAATGTTTAATAAAACCAAGACAGGATTCTGATGAAATAAATGCTTATTATGTCCACTATAGCAAGCAAGGGACTGTGTGTGAAGGTATAGGACAAAAATTCTCGCTGCTCGGAATGGTTATATAATTATTTTCAGAGGATAATAACTAGATGAAGACACATTTGGGTCATATCAATGAGATCTATCCTTCACAAGCAGAAGCGTAGAAATTGCACCTGTGAATGGGAAGATGGTGTTCCTGTGATTTACCCCTAAACTGTGGATATGGTCCCACAGAAGCTGAAGGGCAGGGATCTACACTTTCCTCTCTGCCGATAACAGCTGTTGCTCATCTGAACTGAGATCACAGAATCATAGAATGGTTTAGGTTGGAAGGGATCTTAGAGATAATCTGATCCAACCTCCCTGCCATGGGCAGGGACACCTCTCAACTTGACCAGATTACTCAAGGCCTTGCTACCTTCAGTCTTCAACCTGCACTGCTGATATTCCCACCATTTCTGAAGACCCCCTCTGACTGACTAATAGTGGCTTTTTAAGTATATGTCTGATTTTGATAACAGCCAGTGTCTTGACAAATGGTAGTCCCATGTGCAATCATACAGCGATGCAGAAGCAAAGTGTCTCCTCCTGCTCCTGGTAGCTGATTGGTACTGCTGTTGAAACCAATGGAAATGTCACCCAAGCAGGTGTGTGTGTGCGTGTAGAATGTGGCAGTGAGCAAGACTGTTGCTCTTACCCTCAGCAGGTTTGCAGAGGACACCAAGTTGGGTAGGAGTATCGATCTACTTGAAGATACGGAGGCTCTGCAAAGGAATCTGGACAGGCTGGAATTGATGGACTGGAGGTCATGGTCACCACCATAACCCACAGCACTGCCAATTGTACTACTGTCCTCCAGTAAAACGTGAGAAAGTTTTGGTAGAAATCCAAAGGATTTCTCAAGAATGGTTAAGAAAAAGAAAAAAAGTAAAGAAATTAAAGAAAAGTAAGGGAAAAAGCAAAGTCTAAAGCAGCAGTGGTATGTACTGCCCTTGTTGTGCAAGTATAATTCTGAGGAACTAGGAAAAAAGCAAAAATAGGAAGCTACGTTGCAACACAGGGCTACTTCATCCAGGAACAGTGGGTGCTTCCAATTATTTTATTTTGTGAAGATAGTTCAATCAAGACTGTTTTGCTGTCAGGATAGAGGGGAGAATGTGTCCTTAAAGTCAGGACAATTTCATGCACTTAGTACCCATGGAGGTTTTATTTGTGAAGTTTTTCTTTTAGTAGAACTTGTTGAGAAAACCTCCCATGAAATGACCGAAAGCTGTAGTCTCTGGATTTATTTTTCTCTGGCAACATCCTGTACACTTTTAACTGAAGGTCACCTACAGAAGAAGAGGAGTCCAAGCTCTCCCAGCATGGAGAGACAAATTCCAAAGCTAATCTTTACTCAGGGAGGAGGGGTTAGTGTATACAGTTTTGCAGCTACTGGTGGTGAAGCTGATGGCATAAGATGGCTTGGGCCAGCCATCACAGCTGAGTGACGTCCTTCGTACTACATTTGTCTCCCCTTGCTCTCAGTTGCATATTTTCCCTATTCATCTTGCATCAATTTACACTTGTCAGACCCTGAGCTGATTTAACTCCCTTACTCGGCAGAAAATTGACCCAGGAAAAAAATGATCTTGTGTTTGATTAGAGATAAGTTAGGGCTTCATGGAAAGAGAGGTAGAGATAGCAGGAAGAACATCTCTTGTAGAAACTGTAGCCCTTTAACTATTCTAAATTTAACTCTGGCCTCGGAGAGGATTCAGTTCCTGCACTGAGAAAAACATCTAGTTCCCAGACTAGATCTATGATCTAGTCCCAGTAGTACTGAATTAGATGTTTTAGTGCTATTAGTATTTCACACAGAGAATGAAATCCTGTCCCCCCTGAAATGGCAGGCATTAGCTTCAATGAAACTGCAGTATTACCTCTATTTGTGGAAATTTGTTGAGAATGAAAATGAAAATTAGTATTCTAAGATGGTAATGGTTCTCTCCTGCCTCTTTAAGACACATTTTCAGAGTTGCTATGAAATGAAAGCCTTGTTTTAATTTCATACTACAATGAGAAGCATCAAGCTGTACAATGCGGAAGGGTGTGAACTGCTGCAGAAGTGTGGTGCTAGAGTTTTGTTTTGGATAGGAAGGTGGACTGGAATTTGCATAATGGAATTCTAGGCCATGCCTTGCCCATGACCGAGTTCATGATCAAAAATGAGGCACTCAATCCTTCTGGTATTACCTCATGTACAAATGACACCATATCGATATTCACTTCTTGTTTTGACATTAAGGAATAAAAAGCCTCCCTTGTGTAAACAAGTAGTAAAGTTTCATAACACAGGACACTCCTGGAGATTGTGTCTGTGGAAATGTTCCCCTTCATAAATTAACTACTTTACCAAATCCAACCCCACTTCATTCAAACCACAGAAATTCTGTCTACTGAAACAGTCAAACTCCTGCAGAGATATGTCCCGAAGAAAATCCTTTACTGTTGCAACTCGTTACCACATTTTGATTTGCTCAGTATCATTTGGCAACAACCTGAAATGGCATTTCTAGGATTTCGCCTGCTCTCAAACAGTAAAATAAACATCCAGGCTGGGTGCCCCGGGGAGGCTCGCTGCCTTTCCCCGCTCCCCTCTGCAGCCCCTGAGTTTCATTTGAAAGAAGCGACTGTAACCGCAGCTCAGGCCAGCTACACGACCCCCCTTCCTCGGTGACACCGAACCCTCTTTGGGGACCAAAGCACCTCGGGTAGGGCCTTGTCCTTTCCTGCTCNCGGGAGTCCGGACACCCGGCCCTCAGAAGCTCCTCGGGCACGGAGGCCCAGCGTTAGCACCGGAGCAAAACCTGTTTCAGCCTACCGTGCGGATAGAGACCCTGCAGCTGCCCGCCAGCCTGAAAGGTGAACCCTCTCTGCCCTGCCGCCGGCGATGGCGCTCCCCGTCCGCATCCCCGGGGCACCTCCTGCCCGCACGGATGGCGATGCCTTCGCTCCGCAGCCCGAGCGAGACGTGTGCCACAGCACTGTCGAGAGTGGGGGTGGATCGCTGAACTTGCACCATCCCTTGCAGATTTGCCCTGAATTAACCGGGAAGTACTCTGAAGTCTCACAGTGTTCAGCAGAGAATTATGATTTCTATGACTTATTAAATAGAGTGGAGCTGTGTAACAGGAATATAGCAGCTTTCCTGCCTAATCTGGCGTTGCCTGTATTTTGCATGGGGCAGCACAGGCTGTGGCTCCCAGGGTTAGCCCATGGTGTCTGGCAGGGCAGGCCTGACTCCTAAAATAATAGAAGAGATTTCATGCTGGCCTTTCAAATGACTGTTAGCTACATTGGTCTGTCTTAGTAGTGATAAGAGAGGACAACATGAAAGCCTTTGTGAGGCCTGAGACAGACAGTGGGAGAAAATTTTGCTGGCAGAATTTTTGCCTGACATGTGGGACAGCCAGGTCCCCCTGCACCTGCGCAGCCTGGGGGCTGACTGGCTGGGTGGCAGTACTGCCAAAAAGGACCCGAGATAAAACAAAAATTTCACCCTTGGGCAAAGGTGGCCAGCAGCACCCTGGGCTGCATTAGGCAGTGGCACTAACAAAGTGACAGAGGTGATCCTTCTCCTCTGTCCCAACTCAGCCCCAGTGAGACCACAGCTGGAGTGCTCTGTCTGGGCCCAGGGCAGAAAGGACATGGGCATACTGGAATGAGTCTGACAAAGGACCACTGAAATGATTAAAGGATTAGAGACAATCCTGATGTGTAAGGAGAAGCTGAGAGAGATGAGATCGTTTAGACTGAGAAAAGAAAGCTCAGAGCGATATTATCAATGTGTGCAAATACCTGATGGTAGACAGTAAAGAAGGCAGAGCCAGACTCTGCTAAATGGTATCTTGTAAGAGAACAAGAGGGAATTAATGCAAACTGAAGTACAGGAATTCCTGTTCAAACATAAGGAAAACTACTTTACTGCAATCAAACCCAGGCATAGGTAGCCCTGAGAGGCTGTAGAGTCTTTGTCCCTGCAGATGTTCAAAGCCTGCCTGGGCGTGGTCCACAGGAACCTGCTCTAGGTGACTGTAATCTGAGCAAGGAGGTTGTACTAGATTATCTCCCGAGGTCCCTGGCAACCTCAGTCATTGTGATTTTGTGATTCCAGGAAAAGTGTTTTTAAATCATGAGGTATGTCCTCTTTTTAAAAGAAAAGTGAAGAAGAAAAAGGTAGTGGGAGAGGAGATTTCCCTTGCTCTCCAAATTCTAAAGATTGAAACAAGTAAGAGGGTTTTTTTTTTGCCTTATTCTCCTTTGTTGTTGAATTGAGCTGGATGGAAATATGAATAAGGATGGGAAAGGAGCCAGTAGACACAATACTGCTATTGTTACTAAGTCGAAAAGATTGCAAAGCTGAGATGGGGATTTTTTGCTGGCCTGTAAATCCGTTGGGAATAACCTTGTGTTTTGGCTGGCTGCCTTTTCCAGCAATGAGATTAGCAGTAGGTTTATTTGTCATCTTCAGGCTTCAGGTATAAGCCACCTTCGTCGTTCGAATAGCTTGTGTGGGCTTGTTCACTGCAGCCTTTTCGGAACTCATTTAAAGTATGTATTTTGAATGACACAGAAATGAAAATTTACTAAAGCGTAGGTCTGGACTTGGATTTATAACACAGAACCATAGAATATTTTAGGTTGGAAGAGACCTTTAAAAGTCATCTCTTCTAACTTCCCTGCAGAGAGCTGGGACATCTTGAACTAGATCAGGCTGCTCAGAACATCTAGCAATATAGAGTACAGCAATCTGTGTCTGTGGTTCAAGTGTCCAAATGGATGCTCCCTAAAATAAACTGGGACATAGCAATCAGCCTCTCACTGTTAAACTACACATTGCAAGATCTTTATCCAAGGAAAACCTCAGCTTCCGTTTTTGAGTAACTATTAATCCTCATCATAACCTTTCTGTAAATACTATGTAGTTAGTAAATGCACAGAACTGCCTTTTGATCCTGTCCAGCTTTCAGGAGGTGTCCTTTATGTGATCTAATTAGAAAATCCATTGGCCAAATGCTGGTGTGATTCCCCATTCCCATGTCTATCCATGAAAACACTGTGCGATGGTAACAAATTTAACAGTAACATAATGGAAAGAAAGATTGTCAGATATTTTGTCTGTTTGTGACAGGTGTTATTAGTCCATTTAGAGCAAAATGTTAATAAAAAGATATAGAAATGGAAATCTGGCCAGGTCTTTTCTTTTTTCTCTTTTCTTTTCTTTTCTTTTCTTTTCTTTTCTTTTCTTTTCTTTTCTTTTCTTTTCTTTTCTTTTCTTTTCTTTTCTTTTCTTTTCTTTTCTTTTCTTTTCTTTTCTTTTCTTTTCTTTTCTCTTCTCTTCTTTTCTTTTCTTTTCTTTTCTTTCCTTTCTTTTCTTTTCTTTTCTTTTCTCTTCTTTTCTCTTCTTTTCTTTTCTTTTCTTTTCTCTTCTTTTCTCTTCTTTTCTCTTCTTTTCTTCTTCTTTTTTTTCTTTTCTATGAGATTGTTTTCAGTGTTATGTACAAATTTCAGAACCTTTGCTCTCATGTTTGGATTCAAGTAAATCTGGGAACCTAAAGTAGAATTTAGTAAGAATGTGGATGAAAGCGTCTTACTCAACACCCTGTATTTGCATCTCAGACCTTACTAGGAACAAATACTCTCTACTTGTGAAACATACTTTCTACACTCTTGTAGTCTATAAAATGTTGGCCCACATTAGACAACACGACAGTAGAAGTTGCAATGTTTCTGCGTCAGTGCAACAGGAAGCATATGTTTCTTTTATGGGTTGTGCAGACTTCTGTTTCAGACAGCCAGTCTTCTGTAGATTTTATTTTCTTCTTGTACAGAATTTACAAATTGTGGATGAACTTTTCCTGGAGATGAATGCTGAGCCAGCTGAGAGCTCATGGGTTAGGGTTAGCAGGCAACTAACATGGGTGTGGTGGCAAATGTCTGCTACAGACAGGAAGAAGTGGATGAGGTTTCCTGACTAAAAAACATAATAAAGAAACATAGAAGAGGTAGAAGTAGGGTCAGGTCTTTCCTCCAAACCTTAAAGGAACAAAAACACCATTTGAGAGTACAGGGATTTGGTTCAGAAAGTGAATTCCCACCTATACTTGAATCTCTCTAGGGATATGAAGGGCACTAGGTACCTTAGGATCTGTAGCAACATGTGCTTGGATTACAAATGTCCGTTTTATAGCAAAGTAACCTGAAATTAGCAGTTTTCATAAGGAACATATTCAAACTGAAACAGTGTACTTTCTTGAAGGAAAGTATCTTCTTTGACACGTGAATTCATAATTACTTTAAGAATAGATTATTCCCAGCCTTCTGTTGGGGTATGATGCACTCAGTACTCCTATAGCACATCAATGTTGTGACACCACATGCTCTGAATGAAACAACCAACAATGTAGTAAAATTTCCAAGTGTGATTTTCCTGTTTGCATGTCTACCTTCCATCACATTGTATTCACTTATCATTTTGTACCCAAAATACATGATTCTGGGAAAGGAGAAACACCCGCTCGCAAGATCAGAACCTTCTGAGGGAAATCCACCAACACTAAGAACTCTGGGCCACAGGGTGGAGTGAAAAGTGCAGATGTTTGGAAAATTAGTTATTTTCTAAAAGTAGCATTTTTCATTGTATTTTCATGAATGTGATGAAAAATTACCGTTAGTCAGATAGAGATCTTCTGATCTTTCCTATGCTGTGCTATCCTATGGCTGCTATGACAGGACAGACTGTCCCTTTAGAAACTGATCAATCTGATCAGTCTTTGTCCCAGGGTGTGGTCCTTCAATCACAGAATTTTGGTTCTCCTACCTTTCTGTCTCAGCACAGTCGGGACAGTCAGCTGGAAGTTAGCCTATGTGATGTGAATTTTATGTTTGGACCAGGAAAAGAATAATATCTTTGATCACTGGATGCAGGCAGTCCTTCCTCTCCCAGGCAGCATTATGATCATCCAGGAGACTCCAGAGCTAAGCCTGTGAGAGCTGGAGGAACAGAAAGATTCCCACCAGGGACTTTACCTTAAGCAGGCACTTACAGAGCTTTTCATTATTCAGTGTAGGGTTGCTCTGTTTCTGTCACATCTTCTAAACTGAAATACGGTTGTGGACAGTGAGCAAACCACTTGAAAAGGATCTGGGGCATGCAGATTGGCATAAAGTGCACAAACAAAATAGAATCTTCTGAATCCCACCTGTATCAGGATAACTACATTTCAGTTCTTGAGTTGTAACTGAACAACCACCAGCTTGGCCAAGATTCCTGAAGTCTTCACAGGCTGCCTGGACAAAACTTGCAGATAGAAACAGACAGATCTGAGAACTCAAACGGATGATAGCTTGGTTACCAGGCAGTTCCCCAACTCTGCTCTGCCCACTTCCCTAAATGTGTAAGTGCACTTGGAAATGTTCAGGTATGTTATTGAGCAAGACCAGTGCAAGTAAATTTTCATAGCTTGGAGAAAAGTAAAGTGTCTATAAAATACACATTGCTGAATATCTCATGCTGCTTTCCAAAATTTGTTACTCCTCTTGAAGCCAATAGGATTAGGGTAAAGTTGGAAGATAGTTCTCTCTTACTCTCAAAGAATATCTTTAAAATAGAATTATCTCTTGCCTGCAGCCTGTAAAGGAATTTTCACAGGTGTTAAACCATAAACACCTTTGGGAAGGCTGGTACAGTGTGTGCTATACATGTCTATAGTTAAAATGCCTCGGGTCTGTATTTGAAACGTGTGATACTGATCTAACAGTGTCAGTAAGCTGTAGACTGACTTTAAATTGTATCTGGGTTTGGATACGAGAATTGGACTATAGATCTAGAGTTGATGGCAATATGTTTTATAGCTGGCTGCCTGTTATGCATAGTATGGATTTTAGTACAGTTCTGGCATTTCATATGTGCATTTAGTGGAAAGGCCTCTGATGTGAAGCCATCCAATAAAATGATAGCATAAAGACCTTCCTACTTGTAAACAAGTCCACTAGATGTCCCTCCAGCTCTTTGTGATGATAATACATGGCTGATTTGCTCAGACCAAATGAATCTAAGATGAAGACAACTGCATTTTATATCCCATTATCTTTCATACGTAGCTCTTTCTGGGTTCCTACGAAGTTATGAGTCCAACATAAATCCAGTTTCAGAAGATGAAGGTAAGCATCTTCCTTCCATATACGTACACATGTGGTTTTGATCTTTCAAATTATTTTTGTCCTTTTAACTTTCCTTTTTAACAGAATTTTTGCAATAATTTGGAAGGAAAATCCTGTCTTTCACTGTGTGTATAGTAGGCAGATATAACAGTGGGGTGGAAAAGCAAGTGCATTTGTAGGTTTTGGCTGGCTTTTTACAGGAAAAAGACAACTTAGTTCAGTCTCAACATTTCTTCTCTGCAGGTGAAGACTAGTCTAGGAGTTAATCTGACATGACACTCTAGTCAGGTGGCCTGATCAACTGGTTAGTCTTACAATGAAAGTGGTCAGCTCAGATATCTCAGAAAAGTTAAGACACTTTTTCAGTACACTTTGAAACATGAAGATTAATCTCCTCTGAAATGCTGTTAGCTCTGTTCCATATTTTCTTCTGCTACCTCTGAACATGTAATCTTCTTTTCCATCTTGCTGCTGTCCTGATGCTTGTGACATCTGGAACTGTAGTTCCAAAGTTTGAGTAAATATCATGTGAGATGATACTCTATTTTGATTGAATATCCTCTTACTTTTGTGCTTTGACACAGAGAAAAATGAATCTCTCAGTCTTGTTCTTTGTATTTTTTTAATCCCATAGCCTCTTATTCATCTGCTTTCGAAGGAAAATAATCCCCATATTTTTATGATTTCTACCAATATTCCTACTCTTTCTCATCACATTTTCCACTATGCTGTGTTTTTCTTGGTTAGGTGACTAGTATGGCATAAATTTCTTTAGATGACAAAACTACAGGAGATGGAGCTAGTATATTGCTGGCTTCTTAAGGTCACCATTTCATACATAGCTATATGGAACCTTATGTCCATATTTCTGTTGGCAAGATAATATACTAGGAATATTAGATGTAGGCAAATAAATGAGTTATGATACAGAAAAAACAGCCCTTTGGGTAGCAGCACTATAATGATTACATAGACTGATTATTTCTAACAGAGATAAAATTGTATTGAAAATAAGGGATATTGCTTTACAATTAGGAGGCACTTCTCTTGTTTAATTTATGTTACCGTTCCATTATCTTCTGCTTGCTGTGCATCCCATCTCTCAAAGCACATTTTCTATAAGGTGACGTATCAGGTGTGTATGGATACAGTTAATAGAGAGTTATTAAGTGCTCTGTACAAAACTTCGCTACATGTCAGGGATGCAAATAGGGTAGGGCAGACTCTTGTATTTTCATCTTCTGTTGTAGGTTTATATTGTAATCTCAGACAAGAGATTCTTGGTTATGTCATGTGGGAAACTAAAACCAAGGAGACCTCAGACAAAAAAACCTGGCAATTCAGAGAAACAAGAACATTCCTATTTAGAACCAGAGCAATAGTTCCTCAAATCCTCTAGGTTCCTTCTGCTCCAGCTGTGATCAGCATAGCCTAGTTAAGAAATTTAATATTATTAAGCTGAAGATGTGGGTAAGAAGACATGGTGACAAGAATTATTTTCTCTACATGGAGATGTCAAACGCCTTGAACATATGACAGTGGGTTGGAGTGAGGCTGAGGGGAAAGAAAGTATGCAAAGAGGCAGCTGTACATTAGTAAATCAGACCACTGGACTCTGAATTAGCTCTGGCACAGAAATGTACTGCTCCAAGCCCCTATCAATAAGACAGGCTAACCTATATCTAAAACAGAAGGTGGTAACACTAGATCTCTATTAAAAGACACTTTTTCACTGACCACAGGCACATGGGAAGTTTAGAAAACTGCAGGTTAACTCCCTGTGGGAAATACTTACCCAGTTATGTATCCCCCCAAGAAAAATAGAAAATAAAAGGGGGAAAATTAGAATGGCCAGTCAGAGAAGTTATCTCTGTGCTTGTAGGATTTCCTGGAGTAAGCAGAAGTGGGGAAGGTAGTGTTATTGTCCTGTATTGGCAATTTGGAAGGTAGAACTCAAATGTGGAAGGATCTGTTTAAAATTGTTATAAAGGGATAGGATAGATTTTACCTTGAATATTTAGCAGTATCAGAGACAAACAAATATTTTGAGGATGGTAAAGCCCATGTTCATGGGTAGACTGGATTGCTAAGGAGTTTTTCAGAGCCTCTCAATAATAAGGGATCTGGTGATCCCTTGTATCCCTATGACACCTCCCTCTTGGTCCTTCTAGCTAACTTTAATCCTTTGTACCTGTTGTTGTTTTCTTACTGTTCCTGTAGTCTTGCCTGTCATGGATAGAAAGCAGCTGAGGAAGAAATTAGCAACATGTCTTCCCTTTCTCTTCTGCTTACCTTTTCTTCTAGCCCTCCTCTCCTCCACTTTCCTTAGATCACAGGCAACCAGATAAGGGAAGGAAGATGAGGGGCGGGGGGGGGGGGACGGGAAATTCATTTTCTATCTCTGTTCCCCTTCTGAATGAAAAACAGGTGCCTGTGCTAGTCCTCTAACTCCTTCTAGTACTGAAGTTGTCACTTCATGTCTATCTCTTACCCAAACAAGTGAGTCTGTTCTCCTATCCTTCCCCTGTTTGCCAGTTGCTGTTCTTAGGAATTATTAAATAGAAAGGATCGTTATTTATTGGTTAGTCATATCCATGATAGAAGCCTTCAGAAGGACAGTACTCCTTAAATTCTTTGCTACTGAAGTTTATAGTTCATATTTTTACAAGTATCTCATTGGCAATGATGGAGATGTATATAAACATCGATTTCAGGATCAAGTCATTGTTACAGAAAGTGGCTCATGTTTTTCAAGTAGTAAACATCATCTGTGCCAAATTTTTCACCTTGGGTTGGTGATGCAAACTGCTGCACTTGTAATACATTGAGCGTGCTCTTTGCTGTCTTGGACACAGAAAGATGGATGCATAAACTTCTGACCTTGCTTTACTTTGTAAGAGAAGCCGTACTACTGATCCTTGTCTGGACAGATGGTCATCATTTATCATGTAAAAAGAAGCATCAAACTGTGTAGAATTCTTTGTGTAATATTCTTCAGGGTGGTTGCCACAGGGAAATAATACACTTTTATTTGTTTAGAAAATGAATTTACTAAATCCCTGCCTGTTACACCTCAAGTCTTCCTTGAAAAACATAAGAGAGAATAAATCAACCAAGCTAATAACATACATATGGTATGTTTTTCTATTGGACAAAAATTATCTATTTTGGATTGACTAACAGGAATAATATCTTCTTTTCCTTATTTATTAGAATTTTAGAATTAGGTAACGTGGTAGTGGTAAATCAAGAAAGAAACATTACTTGTTAAACACTGAAATCTCTTTTGTAGTTCAAACAATCATAACAGATAGATAATGCATGACAATAAAGCCAAGCAAGAACATTATTAATTGTTTTAGATTGAAATATTTCCATGATAAAAAAAATCAGTAAGGATTTTCTGTTATGTGTGTTTTCTTTATCTTTCAGAAAATCTATTATTTGAGAAGTCAGCTCTATATAGTAACTCACAGCAACTGCAGTTTTAGTATGTTGAAATACATAGATTCATAATTGCCAAAATCCTTCACAAATATGTCTAATTGGAGAAGTTTCTTACAGGCCAAAATCTAGCCTTGAATAGGCTGCTAATGATTCCAGATTCCAGACCTGCAGTCTAGGAAATATTAGTTTGATACAGGGCTATCACAAAGCACATGGAGAAACATGGAGTAATCAGATGGTATCTAGGTTGTGTTTTGGGGATTGTCCGTCTGTGGAAATTTAATTTGTGCTTATGAATTTCAAACAGTGGCTATGCTCATGATTATGTGATGTCGTCTCTTAGGGATATAGCTTGGTGAAATCATTTGTAAGCACTCAGCTTTCACCAGAAAGAGATTCATGCTTTAACAAGGGCAAATTCTCAACCCATAACTTAATTACATTGTCATGAAGATGAGAAAGGCTGTTTGAAGATCTGCATTTATTTTCTTTCTTCACTCTCCCATCCCTTTTTGATTGTTAATTCTCAGGAGAAGAAATACATGGTTGGAAGTGAGGCTAAACCTCTCCTCACTGCTCTTGGAGTACTTGTCAACCTGAGTTTTTAATATACCATTTCTTGACTTTAATAAACTATCAAAAAAAAAAAAAAAAAAAAAAGAATCTACAGTTTAAATTGTGACAGCTTGCATGGAATGTTGGGATTTATAGTATAGCTGGTGATATTGTTAATAAATTACCTGGTTTAGGGACAACCTTAGATATTGTAATAAAATATGCTTGTTTCTTAAAAATAACTTCAAGCAAAATTTTACCACTGTTCTGTGACCTGAATTATCTTCTCTTCACAGTGGAATTTGTGTGCATTAATGGATAATTGCTACAGGCAGACCTGGGCACCAAGTGCATGTCTTGACTGTGTCTAACTCTACATTGGCGTAAGATGTGGGTGATCCCTTTCTTCCATCCCCCATAGGCACCAAACCCAGGCAGAGAGGGCAGGCAGGGAAGGAGGTAGATGTGACGGGTTCCCATAAGTCCCCTGGGGCAGGACGTTGAGACAGCAGGGTTAATGATCATTCTGACACTCTCTTATCAAATTTAGGAAAAAAATGTGCCAGTAAGATGGGTTTATTTGTAATAAAATTCATATTGACCTTTGCTTTTCTGCACTTTACCACCTATGTTTTACATTAATATGAGTTTAAATTGAAAGTACGGGGTGTCTCCTGAGATAGACTAGTACTTGTGCCTCTTGTGAAGTGATGAAAATGACAGTACCAATTATGTGGGAAGAGATCACCTTTTCTCTAATTTAATCAGATCAAAAGCCATCTCTTCACAATTTTATGTATGAGTGTGGTGTCAGCAAAAACTCTACTTCTTTTGTTATTAATGGACGTAAAGGATGTTTATTGAAAGATGTAGTTCATTGAACACTCTCTGAACTGAGTTTCTCAGAAGTCAAAGGTTTGTCTTCTATGCTGAATGTCATGGAAAACACTCTTTTTCCATTTTAGTCACCCTGTTTACTACCTGCTGCTTCTGAAATCTGTCATCATGCTGTTGTTCTTGTCTCATGTTTTCATCCTTTTCTTTCTGTACATTAGGTTATTTTGATTTGGGCTTTTATTTTCTTTCGGTTGGATAATTAATAGAGCCAGCTTCACTACTTTTATGCTCATGCTGAATTTGCCTCATTTCTGTTTTGCTTTTCAATTCATACGTCAGCAGAGCTCTCTAGTTACAATAACTACATGTTTCCTGGAAGTTCTGCGTCACAGAGCCAAATTTATCCATGATGTATTTTCCATTGACACAGAAATTACACCAAGAATGAATCATCCTCTGTTGTTTATGTTCATCTGGTCTTATTCCCCCCCCCCGCCCCCGACATTGTTCATTTATATTAAACATGTGATCCTGGTAGTCATTCGAATACTATGAAACTAAATTATGTTGTTTTGACTTGACATAGACAAGCACAATGAAATAAAATTGTGGAAGCCACAGACCTAGGCTAGACCTGTTTCTTTTGTGTAATGTATGTAGCACTCACAGTAAGTACAAAATATTAGTACAGTCTATTTTTCACTGTTCTGAACAAAATAAATGTAAGATAGGAGAATAGATTTTAGAGATAATCTTACATTTGGGAACACAAAAGCTGCATATACCTCTGACCTCTATACAGAATGAAAAGACAGCTAGCAGTCAACTAGCTTTAAAGTGATGCGCACTTGAAAACATGTAGAGCAACCCTTCTGAGGTCTGATGTGGATGCTTAATATGGAGTCAAACATCGGATATTTTAATTGTGTTTTTTAATAATCCAAGGAAACACATACAAAAAGGTAAAATCACAACTGAAGTTGCAAAATATTTAAATCTAGTGGTTTTTGCCTCAACATCGTCTGGTTGCCAGCAGTTGGGAGAGACAGGTATAAGAAAGATGAGATTTTTTTTATTCTCAGTTCAGTGCCTTTCTTCACTCTTTGTCCTAAGTAGCTGCTAAAGAAGTAAGCTACATCCCTGCATCTCTTGGCTGCAGCACATTCAGTGAGTCTGTGGGGATGGTCCTTGCACTGCTGACATAGCAGTAGGGGCTGTAAGGGGACAGAAGTGTTTCTGAAGCTGCTGCATTGATTTTCCTCTGAACTGAGAGGCAGCAGTACCTAGCCAGTTATTGTATATTCCTTGACAGATGGCCAGTTTATGAGCACACGTCAGTAGGATCTGAGTGTGTGACCCGTTCCTGCCCAGCCTGCAGGGTGGGCAAAAGAATTCTGGAAAGGAATCCAGATTTTATCTGAATGTTATGATGATGTTTGTTACCATGAGGACAAACACTATTGTCTCCTACCGTACTAAGGTTGAATTTCAACCCACCATGAGGTGCTTTCTCTTTACTGCCTTGCAGGGCGCACTCTGCAAAGGAAAAACAAGTTATAGAACGTAATAGTTTTATTGATGAAAGAGGAGATCTTCACACATTAATAAAACATATTCTGAAAGTCTTCCTTCTCACATCTGCTCTTCAATGATCCATATTGCACACCACCCTGTTGTTTCTTGTGAAGTCTATTTGGATTGGGGGTAATAGGTAGGGCAAACTCTATTTACAGAAAGTGAAATTATGGGATCTCAGGAGCCTGCTTAATGCATTTTAAACTCACTCTAAGGCTGCTGCTGCCTCAGTTCTATAGCAGAATTGTGAGCTGGGGAGCAGAAATGAGCCCTAACTTATATGTATCTTCTGCACTCCAGTGCTGTGATGGACAATTACTCTTTTAGCTCTGGCATCGAAGTGAAGCAGATTTGGGCCAGGATAAATACACATGTAGGATGCTGGAGTGTGTCAGTAGGTCTTCTTGGCAAAGAAGTCTGGTGAAATGGGTCCTAAACTGTGAGTCAGCCAAGTAAGAAAGAGATTCAAGAAGAGCTGGGGAGAGAGTCAAGGTGGGAGTCTTTTGTAATGCATGTGTTCAGTGTCCTTGCCTTCACAAATATTTTTGTAAAATAAAACTTGAGATATCTAATTCTTGCATGCTCTATTTTTTAAACCATAAGTGAAAGAACGAAAAATATTATGGAGTTTTTTTTGGTTGTCAAAACTATCAGCAAATTTAATCCTAAACTCACCAAAACATTGCGTCCAAAAGAAAAAGGCAAGCTTTGACAACTCTATTTCTGCAAATTTGTGGTAAAAGCTCAAAGTGACATTCAGTATTCACTAAACAGCCAGACAGAAAAGTTACTCTTTGCTTACATCTCTGTACCCAGCCATTCTAGACTAGAATGGCTAGATATGAGAAACCAGATCCAATTCTTTTGCAATTCAAGGCGATTTGAACCCATCTCTCACAACAGAGTTCACTAACTGCTATTGTATGTGTTACTCCAGGGTGGATTTCTCTCAAGTAGTTTTCTTAATGATGTTCAGCATTGCATAGAATACTAAACTTATCGGTGGAGAAGGGATAGGAACTTAGTTGTCTTGACTGTTTTTTCATTCCTTACCTTGATGGATATTTCACGTAAAGTGGACCTACTCTGATAGGAGAGATTAAGAACAACACTCAAGTATACCTTGGAGTGGTTCAAACTCTCTCTGGGAGGTGGGATATGAGAGTTTAACTGCCCCTAGGAAGTGGAAGGGTCCTATATCCTCCAAATAATCATAACAGTAAATAAATCCCCCATATCTGTCAAATGCTCTAACACTGCACTGTTAGTGTGTGTGTGTTATGAGGAGGAGGTGCTTTTTATTTATTTCCTTGAATTTTGCCTTCTCTTGTATTGAAGTACAAAAGCCCAGATACTTTCCTTGATGATTCCTTCAAGGATGTTCACCTCTGAGAGAACTAAAGTGAAAGATGTAAAACCTCAGTGTGAAAGATGTTAAGACGGCACTTATGAAAGACTTTAGGGAACAGACATAAGTGCCTATCACAATCTTCTGGTAGGAACCAAACATGAGTGAATAAGTTGTTTTAAAGTAGTATCACTCAGTCTTAACAGGTCCTATAAGCATATCAGCAGCACGTCCACATCAGAGGCTGATAAAAGAGCAAGTAAAATTGGCAGGAATGCTTACTGTTTTGAGTGATAAGTAGTTATAATGGAGAATAGTAAAAGAAAGCAGGAGTAATGCTCAAAACTACAAAGACTAATGTGGACATTTGCACATGAATATGATTTGCAGTTCTTTATCTCCCAGTATGTGATCTTGAGCAAATTCAAACCAAGTAGTGTCTTTGTTCACTGCTTTAATAGCTACAAACCTCCTTAAAGGAAAGAGACTTTCACTTTTATCATCTTATCAACTTCATGTGAAATAGAACCTGGCTGTCTAAAACAGCTTTATGTCTCAAGGTGCTCTACAAAGCAGGAGCTTTGTGGAGACCGGTTACACACCAACGTATAAGCAAATGGAATGAACAGGTGTGTTTGACAATGACTTTTACACAGTGTTTTATTTGAAAGCCTGGAAGAGCTGTCCAGCTGTGCTGCATAATCTTGTTACTTTTTTTCCGTGTCATAAAGTCAGTCTGACAGAACTAGGATGTGATGAAAAGAACGGCTCTTACACACATTTAAGTGGACCTCTAGCTTATCAGGCTGTTGCTAAACGACGGTAACTTGGATTGTGTGCAGATGGTTTCCACGTGGTGGTAGGCCTGTCTTTGTGTGGTTCTGACACGGGAGTGCCATTTTCAGTATGAATTAATATGTAACAAACAGTTGTTCATAGGTTGATTAAAGATTTATGTATTGCAAGACAAGTTCTCCAGTGTTTTAAACTATTATTGACACAATGATGGCAGTTCCCAGATGTGAATATTCCTCCACATCAGATCATATCAATGTTATTTAGCTGTTGTTTAAATATTTAAAACTCAGTTTAAAAATGCAGACACCATAAAAGATGATACTTGTTTTTAAACAACTGAGAAGGCAGGAGAGGACTGAAAGCGCAGTTATGCTTAGATATAATTTGCAGTGGCTTGCTGATTAGAGTAGTCTATTTAATTTCAAAGGAATATCTGTATTCTCCTTGCAGGTTTTGGAACAACATGTCTGTATTATGAATTATCTCTGATAAATATTTCTTGCCTCTCTCTTTCAAACAGAGGTCCAAGACAGATCATGACCCAATGTGAATTTTGTATTTGGAGAAGAATGATAGCATCTCAAAATTCAATCCAAATATCATCAAATATATTGCTTGTTTGAAAGAGAGCCTGTAATTAACTTACTAAACCTTTTCACTGTGGATGATCACAGCTGTTTTAATTTCTTTCAGGAGTACATCCCTGAAACTACACAGTATTTTAAACTATGGATAAAACCTCATGGTTTGTGTTTTACTTTGAGAAGACAGTTTTATTGCCAGATTCAAGAGTGTGCCTTCTCAGAGACACCTCTTTTAGGGAACTCAGATTATTTTATGAAAAACTAGGGAACTACATTCTTCCAAATTTGCACTCCAATGACAGCACCTAGCTGCATGTGTAGAACAACATGAATTCTGGCTTTCTTGCCTCTCTGACTACGTATAGGCATGCCAAGAATTTTCTCAAAAGTTTTGAAACTTCTATCTCTGCTACAGGGGTTCTTAAATCTCTGTGGATTCTGTTTAAATATGGCACAGCTTTTACTACATCTAAAGATCAATAGTCACCTGGCAGCAGACTGTAAAATTGTCTTTTTGTGACCAGCCTAACTGCAGCTTTGAGACTTTTGTCAAGTGACCTGAAGCCTTTCAGCAGAGAGGGGACAATGATGCATTTTATTGATTTTCTGAGTCTTCTCTTTCACCGAGAGATCTGTGTTACTGGTCTAGGAAACATGCCTTACTCAGCATGTCTACCATCAGCTGTGACTTCACATCACCTTATTTTCCATTTCTAGTGCTGCAGTTGTTTTCTGGGCTTGGTGGCTTTATCAGGACAGTTTCTTATGGCTTATGATTAGGTTGCATTCCCCTTAATGCTCAAAGGTGATTAAGTTATTCCTTTCCAAAGAGCACAGCCAATAGATGATAGCCCTTGCTGCTGATACTGCAGTTTTATCCAGTAAGTGTTCCATGCAAAAGCAGCTATGCTGTGAAGGAATGGCAGAACCTCAGGTTCTTTTAGAACAGGTGAACAGCAGGGCTGTCTTGTTAGGGTCCCCCTTGATTTCTTCATCTGAACTTAAAAACAATTCATTCCATTTTTTATAGAACAACAATTTCAACAGCAGGGTTGGGGTGTATTACTTGCTTCGTAGTCGTCTCATGCTTGGTTTTGAGGACAATATTAAGAGAAAGCAAAGCATCTGAGGAATGCCTTGGATCCCGTTTTCCTACTTGAAGTATAGTAAGACCACGTCTCACTTTACAACAGTTGTCAAGCCATGAGGCTTAAAGTGGATTTCTGAGCCACAGCTGGCAACATGTGCTATCTCAGTAGAAACTCTTTGAAATGCTGGGCTTCAGGTGAGCATTGCTTTTTCTCCAATATAGAGAGGACTGAATTTTAACCCTTAAGCTGTTGCAATGCCATGCCCCATTTGTGTGGGTAAACTGACTTGCTCTTTTGTGTTTGCTTATAGGAATGATGCAGGTTACAGGAAAGCTGGATTATCTGTGCAGTTTCACGTAGCATACATGATGTGCTGGAGGAAAATCCTTCTAAATTTGGGAGAGGTGGGATACCATTTATTTGCATTTTATACTCGCTGATGTAGATCTTTTCCTTATTATTTCTCTTCCATATTTTTCTGTACTGGTGTAAGATGTATATATGGTCTGAGATTTACACTTATCAGTAGTCAAATATTACCCTGCCCTGCGGAATGAAGGTGCCCTACCTGTATTTTACCAGAGTAAATGAATACTCTATTTATGCCCTAAATATTCCATTTGCAGTAATGTGTAATGATTTTTTTCCACAGAGAAAAGTAATTCAAGTCACAATCTTGCTCAAAGTAAATGTTACTCTAGAGCCTGGTCTCTTAATCTACGATACAAGCTATAATTACATGAACTATTACCTCTCATGTAATATTATATCGTAAGGCCAGAATGAGTGTTTCTGGATATTCAATTTTGATTAGCTCACGGGTTGTGACTTCTTGTGAAACATGAACCAGGTTTAGGTTTCTTGGAGCTGATGCTATTGTGGATCTGGGTTCACAGGTGCTCTGATTCCCCTGAAGATAGCAGGGGACATATTATACTTCATGTTATGTTGTAGTTTCAGGGGAGTTTTTGTTACAGGCATTCCAATGATGTTCTTATTCAGAGCACATATCTAATTTCAAGCAGTCTCTGCTAGTCTAGTGCCATTAGACATATTGTTTGCACAGTTGGTAGGATTTTGAGGAGTGTTGAAAGTAACAAGTGGGTTCACTTGTATCTTTAAATTGCCAGGGAAACACAACCATGCAATCAATTTTTTCCTGTGACATTGCCATCCTCAGCCAGCTTTGTTGAAAGTATGCAGCTCCAATATGTGAAGCACTGGTGACTTCAATTATTCTCTATCACATTTAGAGTGAATAAGAGCTCACCATTTGTGTCTTACAGCAACTGAAACAATTCAGTGTACAGTGAATTGCAATCATTGAAGTTAAAGGGAGTTTTCTGCGTTTCTGAGCAGTAAAAGCACCTTCAGCAAAGCAGAAGGACTGGCTGTGGGACTTGGAATATCCCAGGAGGAAAGGAAGATGACATGATGAGGTGGTCAGGGGAAGAAGCAACAGCATTCTGTGAGCATTTGAAAAGTGCATGTCCCATCTTTATAAGCAGAGAAGTCTGACTGTTCTTAATCTGGCTAGAAGGACTCAGGCAAGTAGCTATATGCAGTGATTTGGGAATGCTTCATCAAGGCAACTGAACACACATACTGAGGAGGGAGTTTGACTTCTGAATTGTCAATGAGTGATTCAGAAAAAACAGTAAGTCATCTTACTGGCAGCAATCGTAAGCCCGCTTTCTGTCTTCTTTTTAAATTGTATGTGTTTAAAATTTTTATCTTGTTGCCAGTAGCCAAATTCTCTGCAATATGCTGAATGCGTATCAGTTGTTTTTTTTTTTTGTTTTTTTTTTTCATTTCAGCACCTCTCAGGATTTGAGTAAATGGTCCAAGGACTGATCTCACTGATACTGTCACCAGAAAAATAGTGTGTCTTCTGCTACATTTCCCTAATCTGTTACAGAGGAGATAGTGAAGAAATTTTGAACCAACTATATATTTTGTTTGTGTTTAGCTTTAGTTTAATTTTATCATTTCCTTGTCATAGAAATTGCATTAACCCATCTGTGTTACAGCTCTCCAGAGGAAGGTTCAAAAATTTCCCATCTTCCAGTATAAGGAGAGTATTGGGAGACAGCGGAAACAATGAGTGTTCTGTTCAAAATTTTTTTCCTGCACTTGTCCTCTCGTTACTGTTTAGAGCTTTAACTGTTTCTCAGTACATCAGTCAGTAACTTGTTGTTCCTTATCTTTAACCTAAGAGCACAGTCCATTTTGGTACATTTGTCAGACTATGAAGGATAAAATGGAGCCTTTAACAATAGCTAATGTTATATATGTTTCATTCATAACTTCTGGAGGTGCTGGAATCCAGGCAATTATATTTTCTTTTGCAATATGGGGAGAATTGAGTGCTGTGATGCCTATTTCCTTCCATTCTTTTCTCTATTCCCTTTCCCCGTGAATTGTAGTTGGTGTTCACAGAGATTTCCTGATCCTCACTAGGTGATTACAGTTACCAGACCTGTGCTCAGTGACTGCTAGAAGCCTAATGGGCATGCCAGAAACTGAAAAGACATGTAAAAGGCTTGGAAACCTAAAGCACTGGTTCAGAACATGGCACAATCTGTCTTTCAATGAGTTACAGCTCTCAAAGGCTTTAAGTCCAACTAGCTGAGAATTTCATTGGCATGTTTACACAAAGGAATTGAGAACTGGTCATCTGCAAAGCAACCTTAATATATGTATGCTTCTAAACAAGTTAGCTAGTCTCTGTAAATGTCTAAAAGTACATTATTTTTGCAGTGCCTTGGGAAACTCAACTGCTTTTCCAGCTCATTGTTATTTCATATCTGTTCTTCTGCCACCAAAAAGGCTGGGAAACAATACTCCTTCCTTTAGAAAAAGCTTTATTTAGGGGATAAGAATGCAAAGCCAGCCAGCAGGAGCCTCTTCTTTTTCAGCATCCTTTGAGCCTGACTCATGGTTTAGCTTTTTGGTTTTCCTCGACGGATGACCTCCACACACTGCAATCTCCCTAAGCAAGCTTATTCCACTTGCTCTGAATTACCTGTTCAGTACAACTCCGTTATACAATCTTCATGCAGAGCAAGAATTTTCTGTCCTGAAAACCTCTCATCAGTCAAGAAGCCAGAATGAGTGTTTACATCTTCTGTTCTGAAATTTCAAGGGACTATGTCTGGGTAAGAATATGCTTTTAAATGCACAGTGTCACTCCAAGCTGCCTTACATTATAGCTTGCTGTCTGCAGCCTTTGTGTTCAATAACAATATTAGAATATACTGGGACTCCTGTGGCCTAACTTCCTATTATAAATCCCACACTGAAACACTGTAATCTGAACTGCTGTATACACATGATATTTATAGGGAGGGAAGGCTACAGCGTCATGTCTCATCACAGTAGAGGAGTTCACTTCATTGCACGGAGGAATTAGTGTTACTGTAGATACTTTTAAGAATAAACCAGATGCAAGTTCGATGTTGAAACCACAATCCTGTGGGTCACTAATAAATAGCTGCCATCTGCTTGAATGTATGGGTACTGGATATATTTCCTTTTAGTTCCAAAACCCTTCTCTTATTTCCCTTTGAATGGCTAATTTTCAGCTCTTATGTATTTCCCTTTGCCTGTATATCGTCTTAACTATTATCGTACCTATTTCAAATTTAGGTTGTTTGCCTATATATCAGTTCTTAGTAAAAGGAAGGTGTAATCACTGAAAGGGGTCTTTTGGTATAGCGATTACTTAATATATTTAACACTTAATGAGGAAGTAACAATTAAAACTAAGTCAAACCTTTGATCACAGTCAAAATCTTCTTTCATGAACTGAAGAATTGAAAATATTTATGTGGACATCTGCATAAATCACCTGTGTGTTTGTAGGTATTTTATTAAAAGGGCCTGGATCACCTGCTGCTCCAGCTGCTGTGCATCTAATATTGTTAAATCCAGAGCTAGTTCCTAAAATATTTCTTAAACAAGTAGTAGGTAGGAAAACTGTTTCCTTTAGAAATGTGCAATTTCCCACCTGCAATAGGTGAGTATGTTATACAACAGAAGGTCAGATTTAAGCATCAACATTTGCTTAATTGAAAGAGATGATATTGATTAATGAAGTCCAACTGATATATAAATTACTTTTAGTTTTCTTTTTGTTGTTGTTTTGGGTTTTTTTTTTACAAAAAAATATTTTATTTGTATCAGCTATGGGCCTTGAAAACAACCTTCAAGGAAAATTTAAAGCATGAACACAAAGGTATGCCTCTTCCAAGTTTTCAAGATCTATTGGTTTGCGTGATTGCACCAAATATTTGCAGAATAAGGGTATTTGCAACTGTTATTAAGTACTAAATTAAGGAACAGTCAAAATCAAATGCAACCCTAACTCAAGTAAATTTAGTGTTACAGATTTAGATCTGATTTGTGGGATTTTAATGATCTGCTTGCCTGTTTTTTACTTGTTAAAGTTGGTATGTCCCTGCAGAAAGGCACTCATAGGCAACGAATATAGTGGGTTTGATAATAATAATGATAAATCTGTCCATTTTTGAAGGAGTGAATAGAATCTATAAAAGAATAAATCCACTCATTTATAGGCTAAATGGCTGGTAGGCCAGAGTGTAAAGGAGAAATGTTTTCAAGTGCGCTTTTCCATCCTCCTTTAATACAGCATTGATATACGCTTAGTCTTTTATTCCATATGCTTTATATTGAAGACATTTTATGAAGTCATTCCAGTGGTCACTAGGAATGTAAGATCATGGGTTATTTCACATGTACTGAGCTTAGAAGAATAAATTAAAATAAATGAGACAATTATGTGAAATATCTTGGCAATAGTTTGTCCAAATACTTTAAGATGAACTGTAGGTTTAATCCACACAGATTCAGTTCTGGTTTAAATAAATGGTGCTAAAAGAAGAATCTGTGTGTCTGTTTCTCAGAAATATTTTAATTTGTTAGACATTTTTACACTAGAGATGATGTCTTGACTAAAGAGGGTGACTGTTTTATGTTGAGTAAAGGGAAAATTGTATGATAAAATCAAATAGATACTGTGTCTAACTGCTTATATTTATAATGGAACTTTTTCTTTTTAAACTTAAGTGGCAGAAATAATTCTAAATCAAAACTATCTGCATTTTGTACATATTATTACTGTGAATATACATGTTGTAGGGATGTACAGTCCTGATTAACTGAAAACACTTGGAGATGCATTTGGCCAAAGATTTGTTGCAGTTGTGAATGGTAGGATTTGTGCATGGCAATGTGACATTGTCACTGCTTTGAAAAACGTTTTCTGCAGACATAGCAAAACTGGAGAATAAATATTAAATGGGGATACCCTTTGCTATTTTAAAATACCTTATTAAGCCTGTGAAAGGTCTGCATAATTGATATAGAGATTATTCTTGGCTAAAAAATTCTGCACTAAAAGTGGAGTAAACAAATCTATTTGTTTCAAAGTCATTGCTGGAGAAGAAGGAGTTTCAGGATCTTCCCCTTCACATGCATTTAATTTGGATAGTTGTGATCTATGTAAAATAGGATCAAGTTTTCAGATTTTACTAAAGGAGAAATAGAATGTGGATCCTAAATATGGATATTACACCCCCTTTTACCAACTGGGTGAACAGAAATTAGAACTTTTTTTTTCCTCCTGGCTCTGCATCCATCTCTGCGAATCATTTACTGTATCCAACTTAACAGTGAGTAGTCTGCTTCCTATTGTTTGTGCGTTTTATAATCTGTTTCTTAGTCTACAGTTAAAGGCTTATATTTTATATAGATGTTAATGTCTTACTCTCTCCTATCATTCTTTTAGGGAAAGACAATAAAGAAGATATTACCTTTTATGTCACATTTTCCCCTAAGTTTTAAGAGAAGGCAAAGTATTTTAATTCTAAATTGACCCTCTCTGAAACAAATTTTTCTTAAAATGAGTGTCATGATTTTTATGTAGACAAATTTTCAAGCTCTGAATATCTGAATTAATGTTTGAGTTTTTTCTTTGAGTGCAAGTAATTATTTTTAAGATTTTCTTCATATTAATAATATTTACCAGGACATATGCTCATCTATTCTGAATGTTAATTGATGGCAGAGTTCAATTTTCCTGTCACCACATGGGGTTTGTCAAGGACAGACAATAAGAACTCAGAGCTGGGAGACCGCAAAACACAGCAGGCTTTCTAGTGGATTAGAAAAAATGTTAGTATTAGGAAACTCCCTTCAATATTTGTAGTAATTCAAAACAGTGACACTCTTGCTATAAATGTGTATGGTACAATGTTACTGATGTATTGTGAATCATGTCCCTCAATCCCTTTTTTTTTAGTGTTTTTTTAAAAAAATTTTTAATTTTTAAAATTTCTTTTATTATTTTTTTTTAATTTTAATCCTAAGAGTTCAAGACTGTATTCCTACAGGACCTGGGAAATATTTCTGAAAATTCATGGAACATTTTACAGATGGGTAATGCTCTTGCAAACAAAGCTTTGGTGGGTTGGGTACTATGGTTATTCAACAGGACTGAACAGCCCAAGAAAGGTCTGCTTTCTGCTCTTTCCTGCCACCAGGAGGAAAGCAGCTGAGACAGAAGGGAGCTTCTCCTGTCTCCAAACCCTTAAAAAGAGGAAACTTTTGAATAAGAAATACATTAATTTACTTGTTTCTCACAGGAGAATGATGACGTGAATAGAAAAGGTCCAGAACCCAGGGAAAATTGGCTGCTATATTCTCATGCAAAAAATAAATTGGAATTAAAGTTTTGTTACTTCCTTCTTTCTTGTTTCCCTTTTTTACAATTGTACATCTGAAAAGTGAAAATGGAGAACTCTCTCAGACATACAGATCTCCCCAGGCAGAAGCTGGAAGGCCTGAGGAACAGTAGTGTCAGCCACACCTAGTGTAGGCTCATGAGGTACTCCCATTCTTGACCAGTACAACCAGTGCTATAGGAAGAAGAAAGAGGGACCATGCTGGGGGACCCAAAAGCAGATGTGGGGTTTGGGAAGAAATTAGTGCTGAGGGGCAGAAGACAACCTCTTGTTTCCCATTTTAAGCTGTGTGAGAAAGTAACTGCCCTGGAGGTGGGAAAGGAGAAGCCAAAATCTGTGAAACAAGTAAAGCTCACATTCACTCACAAGTTTAACCCATAAATTGAAAAGTTTCTGATGAATATCTTTGAATCATTCAAGAATGAAATACTATTCCAGCCTACAAAATACATACTCTGAACTACTTACTGTCTGATTTAAAAGCAGAAAAGAAAAGAAAAAAAAACCTCTGTTCTCCATCAGCATGTCACTTCTTTTTTTCTCTTCTTTTTTGAGGGGGAATCTGCATGGTTTCTGAGGGACTCTGGGAGAGCAAATGTCAACACTGTGTGGAAAATTTACACCCATTTAAAAACAAGGTCTGTTGAATCAATTATGTGTGCACATATAATATCACTCCAAATCTGGGTATGTTGCTTTTCCATGCAAAATTCAGGTTCTTGAACAGTGCTTCCAATTTCCATGTGTTATGTGTTGCAGTTCTATATTCTGTAAGTTCATAGTTGCTGTTATCTGATATTTATACAATGGAGATTCTGGGCAGCTAGATATGCAGAATTGGCAGCAATTTTGGGGTTAATTTCCTTAAAGAAGTTTGAGTTGCTGTATAGTCTTGAAGGACTGATTCTTCTTTTTTTTCTTTCTGTAAACAGTCATATACATGCACCACCCTGCCCATGGCCCAGGACCCCATTCCAGGCCCCCTGGGGCTGTCAGCCCCTGCCCCAGTGACGCTGCAGCTGGGCTGGTCTCCAGCTCAGCACAGCCCTGCCCTGGATATAGGCCCCACCAAGTCAGGCCCACCCATCAGCCCACATTCCAGCTTGCCCTCAGCCCATCCCCAGGGATATGCCTGTTGCCTGGGGCTGGGGCTGCCCCTAGCTTCCCTGCTCCTGGCTGGGTTGGGACAGGCCCTGACTGCCAGGCCCTGCTCAGACGAGTCTCCTAGGGAGCCCTCACCACTCCCAGAGCTTGACCCTGAGGGACCCAGGAGCCATAAATGGTGCCATGACAATGAGAATGTTTATTAACAACATATTCATAAAAAAGAAGCTCAAGTAGACAAACATTTCCCAGAAGGAAACCTTTTATTCCAGTTCAAAGCTCATATTCACAAGACTTTTGTCCTCTCTGGCAATTTGCATTGAATTCAATAGTGCAAAGTGAGTTGTGAGTCAGCCGCTACACTCTGAATCATCAAAATACTTCTGTATTATTAGCCAACATTAAAACCAACATCTTGTTTGAGTGGGAAGAGAAATGCAGGTTTAAAGCATCCTTGTAACTCAGTGGTGTGTGTAGGAATCACAGTGGTGTTGTGTAATGGGAAGAGCAGCCTGGAATCGATCCTGCCAATTTTTCCTGGGGAAAACTGCCAGAGACTTGAGCTGTTAAGTCAATGTTGCATTTTAATGAAATTTCTGGCACATCTAATGCTGAAAGTCCCCTGAGGGGAAAATATTGCAAATCCGACTGGTAGTGCTAGAAGTGAGGCTTGTAGGTTAGGAAGGAAGTTGTTACTTCTAGCATTTGTTGGGAGATGGAGAGAGGTGCCACTTCCCATCCCACAGGGTTAGCCCCAGGGAAGCACTACTGGGAGGTACCACTGGCTTGCTTGCCCTGAGTGGTTGTTTTCTGTGACTGCTGGTGCTGGCACTGAGCCCTGAATGTGAGCAGGGACACAAGGGTGCTCTATGGATCCGCAGCAGGGAAACTTGTGTCAATGGGTGTATGACAAATGCAACAAACCATGAGTAGATAAGTGGAATATACAGGCCAGGTGGCTTGTGAGACTCATGTGTTTCAGTAGAGGGTAATATGTGATGGACTTCATGACTATGTGCATACGTGAGAAAGAAAGCAGTTGACAAAATATTTATACTGAAAAATAAAATTTTACTTCAAAGACTGCTCATAGAAGTCAGTCAATTAGGGAATGCATTCTTTTTACTTTCCTATAAATTTCAGAAGTTTGGTTTCAAAGATGATTTCAGGGTACTTGTGCTTGGGAAATGTAAGCAAATACACTAGTGCAATATCTATTGTATATATTTAATAAAAATATGGTTATCACTTGAGACTGATACATACTGTAACACTAAGTACGTAACGTAACATGTGTGTGTGCGGGTGCAGGCTGGGTTTTCAGTTTGATAAAATCTTGGCTCCTCACTTGGGCGGTCCAAGGAACTGAGCTGGATCTGCTGCCATCTGTTTTGGTGCATCTCCCTGTATTCATTCCTGATGCTTCTCTGAAATTTTCCTGCTTTGAAGAAATAAAATGTTTAGTTAAAATTTTATTTTTTTTTGAGGGAATGAGGTGCAGATAGTCAGGAGGGAGCTTTCTCTGTAGTCATATCTATCCCAGCACTGTCTACTGCACAGTTTGAACTGAAGAAACAAGATGATCCTGTGCCTGATATAGATAACTTGAAGTGCACCAGTGGTCTTATGATGAGCAGCATGTTTGACATTTCTACTTTTCATTTCTACTTTTTCTATGTTCAGCTTTCATGTCTGAAGTTGATTCAGCTGTGAAGAATTTGTTTTGGTCTAATAGATTTAAAAAAGTCAGAAGAAAATTGTGAATATATGTAATGGACCATAATAGTAGCTTAGAATATTTTCTGCATGTACAGCAAGGTCAATTCTTACTATGTGTGTTGTGTAATTGGTTTAAAGAGCTCTTATTTTAAACAGACATCTTGAAGACAACACTTGCTAGACATTTTATTCAGTCTCTAAAACGCAATGTCTTTTTGAAGCTGGTGTCATTGTTAGCATGTATATAGGTTCCTCATTGTTAATTGATTATCTGAGTTTGTGGAAGTCTTTTCTGTGGAGTATTTGAATTGAAGATTATTGGGAATTCCTAGTCTGCACTAGTATTATGTGCAATTATATAATTTAAGTCTGTGCAGTAAAAATGCAACTTTAGAAAAGCTTGGAAGTGAGTTTTCCATTGGAGCTGAACAAATATTGCAAAATAACTTTCACAAATTATTCAATCTTTCAGTAATTTCACCATATCACTTTTTGTAATCACTGTTTGCTTTGAATCCAAACCAAATATGGGGATGAGCCATTTGTAGGCACTTAAAAAACAGTCAAGTTATCTCAGTTGAATTCTGAATTAATAATTCTGTTGTAATACCATTCTCTTAAAACTGTGTGCAGTTTGTGACTGAGGCTCTTGCAACCAAAGAGCTCAAATCCTTTTTTTAATTTAAAAGTGTTTTCCTCACAAAACTGTGTACAGTCTTTCTTTTAGAAAAAGAAAGGACAAATAGCATTCCTAAAGGCCTTCAGTCTCCTTATTTTTGGAATGATCCTAACTTTCAAAACAACTGTCTGTTCTATAAAACTTCATAGGACTGATAAGTCAGCAGAGGAATGATTACTGTAGACATATAAAATAATCCCCTTGTCTGTGAAATCCTCAGCAACTATGAGATCAGGGAAGGCACACTGGTGGTATTTACATCAGTGAATTTCTCAGTATTTAAGGTAGCTGGAAGTTCTCTTCCCTTTCCTTCTGTAGTCAGTGCAGGGAGTGAGCAAGAAGGAGTCAGCTCCAGGAGCAGTTTAGATCAAGGAATCTCTTTTTTTATCCCTTGGAAAAAGCCATCTTTCTTTTCCTGTGCCTGTGAAAGTAAGTTGTTAAATTAGGTGCCTAAAATTGGAGAGAGCAAATTATTTCCCTGGTATGTATGTATACCTTTGTGCATTGCACAGACTGTAGCCTATTCAGCATTACCACTTCTCTGTTAGATTCTCGCTCTGCTATTTAACTTTCTTGCAGAATTCCACAGCAAGGAAACAAAAGCACTTCTGTCCCTCCCAGATTGGGAACCAGATACGATCCTACTTCTGTTAACTCCTTATTATGAAACTGGGCCAGCTTTGCTACATTTCTCTCTTTCCAGATCGTGCAAACAAATAGTTTTACTAAAAGTGGGGTGTTTGTTATTCAGCAGAACAAAAGATCACTTTAGAGAGATGATTTTGTAATCTTCAGTATATATTTTTGTTCCCTAATGTTGCACGTCATTAAAAGCTAATTTAGATGGGATTCCTCTCCTGGGATAAAGGAAAGTCTGGCAAGCTCAGAATTGGTGTGGACTTTGTTTTGCAAAGAATATGCCCTAAGCCTGGTTTTCTTAGTTTTTGATTAGTTTACTTTTATTTATTTATTTATTTATTTATTAGTCATTTGTACTCCAAAATAAGAGTTGATTCTCAAATTACACCTTCTTTTCTAGAGTTTTAAAGATAAAACACAGAGAGATTGTCTTTCAAAGATTGTCTACGTACACGTTGGCCGTCTTGTATGAATTGAGAAGTCGCTTTTTAGACAAGCAGAGAAACACAAGTGAGAACAAACCATTTCAGAGTAGAAAGCCTGTGACAGAGCACAGTTGATCACATCAGTATAGAAACTTATGAGATCTCAAAAAACATTCTAGGCAAACCATTTTATGTGGAAATGGAGTTCAAACGCTCTGAAACTGCTCTGTACTGTGAATCCAAGGGATTTTGATTTGTAAATGGGGTTTATTAGGAAATCCCCTTTGAAAGCTCAGTGTGGTCAAACTCAAAACAGTTATATAGACATATGCTTTAAAGTTCCAGCTGCTGAGCCTAAATTTGCAGCCTTCTGAACACTTCTGACTTAATGAAGTCAACAAAAACTAACATTTTTCACATACAGTAGGTGCTTGAGTCTTTGCAGCTTTGACTCATTAGTAAACTATTGTACCCCTTAGACACTTGCAAGAAAGACATTTAGGATTATGGCATCTTAATTGCAATCCAAAGTCTCTACATTGTGTTGTGGGAGGCAATCTCTTAACTGTAGCATAAACCAATATATAAACCTTGAAATAGGACACAGGTCAATTCTCAAGGCTGCTATGTTTTATGGTCTTCTACAGAGAATGAGAAATGAAATTCTAAATCTTGTTAAGCTGAGTGATCTCTCTCTCTTCACATATTGAAATGATTTGGCAATACTTATGCTGAAGGCACAGTTTAATAAAATTCAAAGATGCCTTCTGGAGATCCCACAGGGCAGAACCTGTAAACATTTAAATGTGATTTTGTCTCCATTTAAGGTTTAGGGCAAAACCCACAGAGCAGGATTCCTATCGGCCCTCTCTCCTCCTCCCCCTTCCCTCCCAAGGGGGGATACAAAGGGAAATGAGGAAGGAAGCGCCTCACACAAAACTGGGGGTTAAGACTGTGAACAAAACGTCATAGGTAACAGATAAACAGGGAAAATGAAATATGAAGGGAAGGGGGATATACAAATATATACAAAAGCAGTTCTGGGATGGTGATGGATTGTGCAGAGCACGTGGAGCCAGGCTTGGCTGAGCTAGATTGCGATCTCAGCAGCAGCACAGTCCCAGGGAGAAAGAAAAGAGAGAGAAAACTTGAACTTCCTGTTCTTTTATAGAGTGTGGCAGGGAAGGGGAGGGAATACCAGTTGCCCTCTGACCCCTCAAGGTCCTACAGTTACCAGGTGTTTGCCCCGCCTCACCCCAATTTGTTAACTCTTAAACCACAGCAGATTTCTAAGTTTGCCAAGATGAAAATGTAGTGTATGTGAAAGAAGAACTGAAGCCCACACACTTCCTAACTTCTTTGCAGAAAAAAGATGGAGAAAATGGACCTTCTAGACCATCTCTGTTGAAAAATAGGAGTATTTGCAGGAGCTTCAAAGAGACCTAAGCTGTGACGTTGTTCCATGATGCTGACTACATTAAAATTATGTATATTTTAAATATATTCTGCCCGCATTTGTTTAACAAACTACAGGACAAAATCTCCAATTAATTTACTTTAAGTTACCGTATTTATATTTGGAAAGAAATCACTATTCTGAAGCCTGTAGAATGGAATCTCAATTTATGGCCATAGTAGTCATGAAGTACTCATACAAGTTCATTACCTCTACTGGACTCTTCCTCAATGTAGCTTGCTTATGCAAACAAAAGTTATGGATATGAACCTCCTGTTCAAGATATTTTTATAGATGTGAGAGAGGGAAAGAAAGAGGGACTAATTAAAGATGCTTCAAAATATAAAGTACTGAAAAAAATATTTTATTAGTATTTTTTGTAAAATAGTAAGCCCCTTCTGAATTTTGTCTTTTAAAGGCAACCAAAGATTTTGGCTTCCATTGCCAAAGTCACCTGCGACACTTTGAAGTGCTTTTAGAAACATGACAATTAAACATAAGCCATAATCTCAAAGAGTCAATATTTTTTTTTTCCTTTTGCATGAAAAAGGAACTGAAGCACTTTTATTCTCCAAATTAGGAGCAATTCCAATATAATTGTTATTCAGTAAAGGTCTCTTTCAAGAGTTGGTTTGATATATCCCAGGTGAGTTTTTCAGTGTGAGTCCCAGATAAGACCTGAGGCTCTTAAAACAAAGCCCTACAAATCCAGATTTTATTAGAATAGAAAATGAATATTTAATATTTTAATAGAGAAAACTCAAATTTGCAATGTAAGATACTTCACAAGCCCTGTTTAATCTAGTTGTCTCCTGCCCATTGTAAGCCTGCTCCATTGGTTTCAATCAGCTCAGTAGCCTTCTTGCAGCAAACTTTGCACAAGCTTTCTTCAAAGTGGAGGGTTTTTTGTGGTTTTGTTTGTTTGGTGAGGTTTTGGGTTTTTTTTGATGTGATGTTTGTGTTGTTGCAGGGTTTTTTTGCTTTTATTTTAAAAAATTTATTTACTTTGTGTTGTTTTCAATATTCTTGCTATCAGTTTCCTTGCTTTTTTCTAGACATAATTGGATTCAGGTATGTTACTGCTATGGCATTAAGGAAGCATTTGCTTCCTCTATTCAGGGCACTTTCTGTAACTTCTTGTTTTCAGACATACATGACATGGAGTTTTGAATGACATGCAGTGCTTTGGATTCAAAATTCTACTGCAGTCCTTTCACTAGCTCAGCTTCATGTTCGGGAAAACTTGCCTGTGTCGTCAACTATTCAAGAAGGCACACATTTCGTTTTTAATATGCAAATATGTTTTTGTTTTCTAAATAATCTCCCCCCTTCCCTTTTTCCCTCTTTTTATCTTCTTTGAATGTAAAGATGTATTTTCTAAAATACAGGATGAAGGAAAACAGAGAAGGAAAGTTCGCAGAATTGCATTTCACAGTTCATGGATATTTTGTTGCTAGTGTCTATTTTAAAACTGAAGTTTGTCTTTACTTACAAGTCTCCTGAAATTGCATCAGTTTCCTTCATATTTAAGTTAATAAATCAAGCATCTCTACTCTCTTCACCCATCTCTTATGATACTCTCCACATAATATCTGATAATATTCAATAACGGTGAAAGCAATTTTTCTGTCTTCTACTGTTTGCTAAATGTATTCAGTGTTTGAAGCAATACTGAGGTTTTCTATGTACAGTTGTGGTCAAATCTGTGATAAATTATCTTTTTATCAGTGTTATTAAATGTGGAACACATACTATTTATCTATTAACATGCTGTCATCCTGAAGGAATTTGTATGATACTGGATTACACTTACATAAAGAATTCCTGTAGTTTCTTCGGATTCTAGAAAATTACATTTAGGATTAATCTTCTTTCCTCTCCACCTCTTCTCCCTCCCTCTAACAACTTTTTTTCCTTTCCCCTCCCTCTCTGTTGACATACTCATTATTTTCTGAATGAATGCCAACACCCTAGCAGATTTTTCAGACTTGCATAGTAGCAGACATTTTGAGCTGTGGCTTTGACAGATTGCACATTTTGAAAGTGCGATACTGTAGCAAGCTTTTTAGTAAATTTGGCAGACTACATACTGTCTTGAAATCTACTGATGAAAAGTGAAAAATCTATTAGATGTAGGTTGGCAGGATACATGTGACCCGCTGACAGGCTGTGCACATATTTCATTCGATTCCAGGAGCAAGGAATCCAATTCTTGGGGGTTTATGAAGAATTTCAGCAAATGTCACTTAGAGAATGAAAAAAAGTCTTGGAAGAATTAGCTTGTAGGAGATGACTGAAAAAAGAGTTGTAAAAGTCTTTGTCTTACATATAGGGGTTTTACTGAAATTATGATTAGTAGAGAATAGATAGGAACCATGATAGTGGTGTATGTTAAACTGCTAAAGAGCTATTTTGGTTATCCTCTGCTTCTTGGAGATAGAATTTGCAAATAGAGGAAACCCTTTCATCTTCCAGTGCTCAAAATGCAGGCTTACACTTGTGCTTTTGACTGCGTATTTTTGATGCTGGGGCTGGGACACTTACCATCCTGTCATTGTTCTGCAGGAAAGAGCTCAGCCTCCAAAAGCAGAGGACGGTTTACTTTACGACAGTTTACTTGCAGGCAGAATGCTGGTTGGAGGAATTTCCCTTATGCCTTTACTATCTGTTACCTTGCTCAGCAGTTCCTCAAAAGGTGTTTGTTACATACTGTCTTGTATGAGAAGATGTTGAAGCTAATATTCAGTGAGTATGGACATAAGAAGCACCCTGTGTGTATCTGTGGCTAATCCACAATATCATGAGTTTAGCCTGACTATTCAGGTCATGGTGCTGCCCAAAGGGAGGACAGGACCCTCTTCTCCATCCTTGACTACATATTTTCACCTCCACCTTTGTATTGGCAACGACTTTTAGCACCCTATGGTTAATTAAATCAAACTGGTGTTCTAATCAAAAGCTAATTATAACACAAAAGAAAAAAAAAGTTCACAGGTGCATCAGGAGGCTTGATGGGCATGTGGGTACTAGTACTAACGCAAGGAGGGGAGGAAATACACTGTTAGAGCAGGTAAAGGGCAGAACTACATTTTTGGTAGTGACTTCACCTTGCATTTTTTTTTCATTCGGTGATGTGTACTCATGTAAGAAATAAATGCCTTACCGAATTCTCTCCAACACTGTTGTTCGATTTAGGATGGTATTCAAACAATCGCAGGTAAAACTGAAGGCATCTTTGTTGCACCTCGTTACAGTGTAAATGAATCCTAATAGTTGCTTTTTTACTGCCCTCATAAAATTCCTACATTAGATAATAAGAGTGCATTGTTAAAGCAGAGCTCATCACAACGGATACTTTTGCTATCAGATTTTCTGTCTTTTATGTAATTATACTTATCATATGTGTAATTATACTTATCATATGTATAATTATACTTATCATATGTTTGTGCTCATTTCCATTTCTCAATGGGAGTGGTTGTACTGGTTGTATGTTTGGGAATTTCACAGGTTTTGCATCGTAAAAAGAGTGTTTTGTACTGATTTTTTAATATTCTATATTCCCCTTGAAAACGTGTAGCCTTAGTGCTAACAGTGTTATGAGGTACTAATAAACAAACAGATACAGAACATTACTGTCAAAGTTTAGAGGCTGGGCTGGCCACTAGATGAAATGATAGATTTCTTTCTATTAGTCCCTCTCCCTTCTGAAAAGGAGGAAGAGAGAGGAAATAAGGAGAGAGACTTATGGATTCAAAAAAAACCGCTAAAATAGCTTTAATGAGAATAATAATAATAAAATAGAATATAGACAAATATATACAAAACCAATATCGAACCCAAGCCCTTTGATAGCAATTACATCATCATCACCACTGATGCTGTGGAGCAGGTACAGGGGAATTCCCAGACTGGACTTAACAGCAGATGGGAAATGGATTCAGCAGCTGGATTCTGGTACTGCATTCAGGAACACATGGATTTGGATCAAAGGCAGAATGGACAGAGACCTCCTCAGATGCCAGTCATTGAAGGAAAGGCTTGACGCTTGTGATCCTTCAGCTTTATACTGAATATGACGTATATGGGATGGAATGTCTCGCTGGCCAGTTTAGGGTCACCTGTCCTGTTTGCTTCTCCCTGCAGGTGCAACCTCTTACCTTCTGCACCCTCAACGTGGTTCACAAGAATTAACAGTGACCTTGGACTGTGCAAAAGCAAGTATAAGCAAGATCCTTTCTGCACACCCATCCTTGGTAGTAGCTCTAAACATCGAACATTATCACTGTTAGATGCAGACACGGTCTGCAAAATTATGCCATTAACTTCTGAAAGTACAGTTCGTTAGAAAACAATTACCTGAAAAGTAAAATCAGTGACCAGAATTAGTTTTGTTCTAACTCAAACCAGGACAATTACTTACAACTTTCTGATTAATATTTGCACAGGCAGGCCAAAGTAGATGTACTTTTAACATCTATTTCTTTCTTTGTAAATTTTAGGGACATTAAACTGGAGAGAGGAAAGATAAAGAATGAAGAAGATGAAACAAAGACTTTAACAAGAGAAAGGAGTATAAAAATTTTTAAAAATCAAAACTACTGAGTTTGGAGTCTATAGCTTTGGGTTTTAATATCTGAAACTGTTTCCTATTTCTAAAGCTATTTTTCTGTCTCAAAATACGCAATAATGAAAGTGTTTCTCAAACAAGAAACAAGATACAGGGATTATGATCCATAGTGAATTCTCTAAGTTAAAGCCCTGAGTTCTTCTATTTTAGACTTGACTAAGAGATCTTAGACTGTTTTAGGGAGATCTGTTGTGTTTTAGAAAGATCAACACTGGGACTGGTGGCAGAATATAACATAAAATGTCACAGGAGATCGCAGACAGAAGTGTTGTAAGGGGCTGAAGGCATTTATAATTTCTCTGAGCGGGTTAGGATGCAAAGGAGAGAAATGATGGGCTTATAAAGATGCTTGTAAGGAAATTCAGACTGATTTGTGCATATCATACATGGCCAACTGCCCATAGGAGCTGTCCTATGAGGTACTTCTACATAGCAGCTAGAAATCCAAGAGAAGCGTTGCGAATCTGTAGCCTAATGATCAATTCTCTTGGCTGAGAGGAAAGGATATATGGAAAGGTGGGTAGGTTGCTCAGTTGATCACTGACATGTGAAGTCACCTTGCCAGTGCACACGTCTCCCCTCCTCACCCCAGATCTGCATCAGACTCTGCTAGACAGGCATGGGTTAAGTAGCCTCATGCTGATGTCTGAAAACACCGGAGAAGGAAAATTAAAAATAGGTGATAAAGAAATATAGAGGACGTGGGCAAGGTGGTGGATGTTGGAAGATGATAGTGAGAAGTTGGAAACACTGTGATAAAGTGAAAGGGGTATATATGGAAGAGTGGAGAAAGAGATACTTGAGTTTTGGCACTCTTGACCTTGAAATACAGCAGTGCCTGAGTTGCAGATAACTGTGCTGAGATTATGGAGGTACCAGAGCTGTGAGATTGGTTGGGTCTGACAGGGTAAATGGTAATATATAATCAACTATAAAAATCAAGATGGTATTTTCTTGTATAATTTGTGTTATAAAGGGAATATTTATAAAGAGTTAAGATGATACTCTATGTGTTTTTTATAAATAGCATAGCATTTTTCTCTGAACGTTCAGTATATGCTATTGTGAGGGGCAGCGTATCAGATAAAATACAACATTTTTTGTTTTGCTCCATTATGTCAGCTCCCAGTTTAAGTATTAATTTAGAATAATGTGCCACCTATCAATCACAACTTCCATGTTTCCTTTGTTGTCATCTTCAATCTTGAACTGGCATGTTCCAAATATGTGTCAGTCTTTAATTGGTGTAGCCAGGATGGCTTCCAACCTTTTGCAAGTTTTAGTGTACTTTTTCTGAACTGACATCTGATATGTCAAATTCACACCTCTTGAAAATGTGAAGATGTAGGCAACAGGGTTAGTATAAGAATTATGTAATTGTGAGACAAAAAGTATAAATGCTTTTCAGTAAATTCTATTTTTTAAAAACCATATGTAAAAATACTTTCATTTCATCATTTGCATTAAATATATTTAAAGACAAAAACAACTTCCCACAGTTATTTTCCTGATATAAATACATGAAATCATCATTCGTAGAACTGAGGCACTATCTTCAGGGAAAATATAATTCCATTTATTGCAACTCCTTGCTTGTAAGGAACAAGATAACTGTGAAAAATAAGGATTGGCTTCCAAAGGGAGAAAAAGGAAAATCCTCTGTAGATTTCATGAGTGGCCTTTTTCGGCCTTTTTTTTTTTTTTTCTTTTCTTTTACTTTTGTTTTCACTTTGAATGCACACTTTAATGTGTTTTACTGAACTATGAAGATACTCTCTTCAGGTCACTGGGAAGGAATTTGCATTCTTGCAGATGCATTTGATCTAGCTACTTAGTTACTGAAAGAAAAATTGAAAATGCCTTGCTAGTTGTATGCATTTGTATTAAAAATCAAATGCACAATATCTTCGAACTAACCACTTTTGCATTGTCTGATAGATAAAGAAGCATTTGTGCAGAAAGCACTAAACAGAAGCATCTGTGCAGACAGACAGACAGACTGCAGCCCGGTGTATCAGGGACTGAGATGAGAGTAGGCACCCACAAGTGACTAAGGGCTGAAGTTGCCATGTGTGTGAACTGTTTGCTAGCCCTCTTGTCACTATTCAGAAATATGAAGTCTCCATCCAAGAGCTGTTGTATCTCAGAGGGAGGAAGAGAAATGTGTAAACTATGCAGAAGTCCTTGGAAGAGCCTAATTTATCAAGCAAATGAATTACACAGTGAGAATGATGAGATCAGTTCATAGCAAAGAAACAGTGACCATCTCTTATTGCATAACGTAATGACTAGAGCACTCACTCAGCAGTGGAAAAACTAGGACTGAATTCATAACTTTGTTAAAGAGACATGAATCCTGAACTCCCACTTCACAACAGAGTGTCATGACCATCAGGGTACAAGCAAGTCTAAGCTGAGAGGGTGAACAATTTCACATGTGACAGTATTAGTTCCTCCATGCAGAAAGGAGCACTGGAATCGTGCTAGAGACATCACAGAAAAGCAAGTAGAAACTTAAGTATAGACAGTCATGTGGATGTTACTGGAGGAGAAGGGATACTCCTGGGGTTGCCTATATGTTTTGTGCTAAGGACTTATTGGAAGGAGTGCAACAGCAGTACGGGCAAGCATGGGTAAGCAGGATCATACCCCAGAACAGCAAATCCACAAAGGAATCGTTTGATTTTCTTATCAGTATAAAAATGCCACTTGAACTGCTTACTAACTCATTTACATGACTCTTGTCCTAATCAGAAGCCCTTTGAATTTGATGAGCTTTTCCATTCAATTTGATAGTGTAGGATTAAGTAATAAATTTAAAATTGCCTGTGCCTCTGTCAAAGAAGTGTTGTATTACATTTCAAACAATGTTTACCACTGATGATATGAGTTGTCATTTTGATTACAGAGTGAAGCTCTGCAGGGATTTGCTAATAGTAGCTTTAATAAAGAGTCAGACCGTAAAAGACCAGAAGGACTCAATAAAACTTATAATTGTGCTTTAATTTACAATTGTTGTCTTACAAAATGTTCTCTAAGGAATCTTTTCAAAATAAGTCATCCATACAGCTGTTCTTAAAGGAAAAAGGACTCTGTGGCAGAATGAAGCACTGGACAATAGAAGACATTCAAATTTACAATTATTTTCATTAATAATTCTTTTCAATAATTCTTTTTATAAGACAGTGGAAAACAAAATATTTGAAATACCAAATACAATATTTAGAATTCAAGAATTTGTAGAAACTGTGAGTCTAATTCTCTTTCTCAGTAAAACCTGGTCTCTTCCTTTATTGCATCTGGGAGCAATACCATATTAACCCCAGGCTGCTTCAACCATTAAGTCAAAGTGACAGGACTATGTTCCTCAAGGGAGGATGTGAGGATGCTTCTTACATTTGCATCAAAGATCAAAGCACAATTTGGGATGGGTGCTGACTGAATGTACAAAATTCAAAGGACATTTAAGGCTAATAGCTCTAATTAGTGGTTTACCAGACTGCTTTAATGGCAAAACAGGAATTTCATACAGCATAACATAAAGAGAGCCTCTGTAGCTGAAACTATATGAAAATTTGAATTTAGCCAGTAACCTACCTGCTAAGACAGCTTTTTTAATTTTATTTTATGTTTTTTTCTGCTATTGTTTGCTCTTTGTTTGCTTTCTACTCTGGAATAAGATGAAAATGAAGATTTTATCGATTTTTTTTCTTTTGTCGCTACATAACACCTCTCACCTTTCAAAACAGTAAGGGCAATTTAAGATAAGGAAAATAATTTTCAGAGTATGGCAAGTCTATGCATTATCAGATAAGTGATAATTTGTCATTAATTAAGTCCTCTTCCTTTCTGTACGGCAGGAATGGACAAATCAAATCCTGTCCACTGTTCATTAATAGTGGTCCTACTCCTGGGGTGCTGAGCACCAGGAGTGCTTGCTGCACTCTGTCATCCTGACTCCTCTCTTTCTCTCAATACACTAGGATGGTAAACACAGAGATACTAATATTTAGACTGCAATCAAGAGATCATGCTGTTTTAAATCATCTTATTATCATATTTATTTCTGCTTATTTTTCTTTCCCATGGTGAATTTAACTATCTGCTATTTTATGTAATTTCTTATATAAAGCCTCAATTTAAGAGACTCTGCAACTAGAAGTAAAACACTTAAAATATACACGAACTAGAATGGATAAAATGACCCTTTGTTCCCATCTGTTGCTTATGCAATTTAAAATGATGTACACTTGAAGTGGGGCTATTTAATACTCTGTGAGTTTTCACACAAGATTGACCCAAAGCAATATTATACTTTTCCTGTAATTGTAACGCATAAAGAAAAAAATTAGTTCAACAACTCCTCTGTTTTTCTGCTGCAGGTTAAAATTTGTCTTTTAAAATGAAAAAAAAAAAAAAAAATTGGCTTGGAGAAATGAGGAGAAAAGAAATTAGGTATGACTACAGTGTAAGTACTGTAACATAATATATCTAAAAACTTACTTATGTCTTTCTCTATTGGCTAACACCTGACTTGCCTTTTTCTATCTGTAAGCTTTCCTAACCTCTGAGCTCAAGCCAGGTAATACTTTGGGGATGGACAGATATGCTTAGAAAGGCAACCTCATACCAGATGGCCCTGGGGATGTTGTGAAATGAGTATATGTTTCAAAAGAGAAGCCACAAATACAGGAAAAAAAGTATTTAGCCTTTGGCCTTTGAGTTGGCATAGCAGGACTGGCAGAACTGAGCTGCTTAGACATTCTGAAGGTGGACAAATGAAATTACACTTGACAGGAGCTGGGATTCTTGGTCTGGAAGGTTTGCCTGGCACCTCTTGAAACAAATGGGATATTTTGCATATCTGATCAACTGACATAATGTGGATTTGTTTATTTTTCCCTGTAGAAACAACGAGCGCATGGTAAAATACGGGACTGGTGTGGAGTGGCAGCAGTATATAGCAATCTGTTCCTGATTTGAATATTCAGTAAAGGAGCTGTTCTGGGAGACTCGGGACATCCAACAGAGCAGTCCTCATTTCTACCCATTTCTCTGCTTTTCTGTAGATGGCTATTTCTATATCTCAATGTAGTTTGCGTGATATTTTGTAGCAGATTTTGAGACTTGTGCTGCACTGCATGCTAAATTTTCTTACTAATACTGAAACTATAACCACAGAAAAGAAGAGTTTTTGGCTCTCTCTTGCTCACTTCATTAAAAGCTATGCAGATATTGGAACATTGCTCTTATGGGAGATCTGAAGGTGTGCATTAATCTTTTAATTAATAATTTTAAAGAAAAATGATTCTCCTTGTGCATATGAGCTTATTCTTAAGATGATCAAAATGAAATGCAAAGGATGAAAAAAGCAGGTCTGAAATAGCTAGCACAACATGTTATGCCTGTGGTTAGAATTCAGACATTTTCTGTACACAATTAAAATTCATTATATCTTTGTACAAGACCTTATTTAGGAAGACTGACATGGAGAAATTACTTGAGTGATTTGACTTGCCATATTCTTATGCATATAGTAATCTTTGCAAGGTTTCCATTAGACCGAGTGCTCAGAATTAACAATAGTTTGCCTTTAATTTCCAGCTCTAGCTGCAATAATGCAATCTAATGTATTTGTGAAGACAATTTAAAGCGTTTCTTATCAATTCAATTTTGCCCAATGAGTTCTTAAAATATGAATGTTGTTTTAAAAATACTGCTTTTATAAAGACTATGTGAAAAGGAAATGTTGATGTAAAACTTGGGAAAAGTGCCTTGCTATCTATTTATTGATGTGAAATGTTCCAAGTTTTCTTATAAACCAATGGCTCCTTCTTGCTATATGTATCTTGTACTTCCAGACTCAGTTATGGTTTAGGAATGAACCAGCCACCCACAGCCCTGAATGCACTTTTTCCTTTTATCTTTTCAAGGTGACTTTATTAACGATGTCTCCAGACACAGGTGAGGCAAGACCAGAGGGAAATGGGAAGCACAGAAGAATTTTAGCCAACCTGGAAACATCTAGGCCATAAGCACAAGTCGATATGCTACTACTGGGTAACTGCTTGATAAATTTTAAGGAGGGCCAGTAGTTTATTTCACTCAGTTAATGCATACTTAGGCACATGGCCATTGAAATAAGATACTAATGCTTTTCTCCACATTGAGTACATTTATTCATATGAGATAAAAAATATCTTTGATCAAAGCCACCTAGGCACTGTATTTAGTACAGCTACTGGAGGTAACTTCCTTAATTGTAGCAGTTGTCATGATTTTTTAGGCTGAAAAAGTGACAGTGGAGAGGTTAATGTCCATAATTGCTGAATGTCTACTTGTCAGATTAAGAAGATACTTAAATTCACAGCTGTCACATATGGGAACTTTGGAGTGATACCAGTCCCCTCCTCTCTTCCCTCTCACTACTCCCCCTCAAAGTCCACAGATTTTTTATTAAGAAAAAAAGTAGTAATGCGGAGCTATCTTAGCACAAGAAATATGGCCCAAAATGCAGTACCTTATTAATTTTAGTAAAGCACTCTGACCATTTTTGTTCTTAAAACATTTAAAACTAAGAATTGTCCTCTGTGTGAAGCCAAAGAGCCCTGCTGATACTGGATTGATGCTCTCCATAGGAATGCGAGCTGCAGAATTTTGGTCATAAACCCAGCTGCCATTAAGGGCTTTCTTTTCCTCTGTGTATGTCTCAAGAGGCTGGCTGCTAAATTAGAAGCTGTGATTTGTATTCAAAGTGGAGATGGAACAGTATCTACTGACTTTCAATATAATTGCTTGTGTTGCTGAGTGAGTTGTGTTTGAGGTGTTTGTAGCATTACAGAGTGATGGTTCTGCAGCAGACTGACAGAAAACTGCTTATACCAATTAAGCACTGCTTCTTTAGCTCAGAAAGAGAAAGCTGAATATATTGATTTCCTCCTATGTTTAGGATAAAATGAATGAAAACCATACCTTATGCATTCTGGGATCTGTGCCTGAACTGAGCAGACTGAAGAAAACTGTAACAAGTGCAAGAACAAAGCAGCCTGTTAAGGATTCAGTCTAAAAAGGGAATTGAAGTATCTTTCTGTCAGCTGACAGAAGTGTCTGAACACTTAATGATACTAGTTTTGATTCTGTAGAACAGTTATCTTACAAACAGCAAAAAGCTTAAGTTTGCTGTTGCTTACTCCTGGCTTTTTTGGCTTCTAAAGAACAAATAAGCAAAGGGAGGAATTGAACCTGTTTGAAAAGTTTCATCTATTAAAATTGGTGGAATGGATACTTGTCTTATCAGAAGTGTATTTATAGCTCTGCGTCAAATAGGAAAAATGAGGAAGTATTAAAAAAATGAAAATGAGGACTTGAACTGCTATAATTCTAAGGGTGTTCTCTTACATGTGTGGTTAGAGCAGGACCCAGAACAGTTGACTGTCATTTAGTTAATCCTAGCCTGTATACCTCACTGTCTTAGGTTCATAAAAGCAGTTATATGATGTGAACAATTGAAATGAAGTCCAAGCCTACATTATTTTAGATTTAGGGGTGATTTGTGTTATATATTTTTGCTGTTCATGGAAATGAGATGGGAAAGACTCCCGTGTTTTTCTCACTAAATTGAATTGGGCAATGACCTGAGTTTATTCTACAGATTTTCATACAGTTTTTGAATTCAGTAGAGAATATACTGGGTACAATGCTTATGGTGGTATTTCCACATACAAATATGCCTATGGCTTGCACTACAGGTAGAAATGGATATTTTCTCTGGGTTAACCGTGGGGTTCATGAAATCAAGACAAACACTGGAGGAAACTACAGCAACTAAATTTCTTTACTGGCCCTTTCAAACTGTAGTATTTGTATGTCCTTTTAGTCCTCCCCAGAGATTTGTAAGCACGTGCCAGAAATAAACAGCTGACCTAAGGAAGAGAATTCTCCCCTGTGCATCTGCTTGGGTTATAGGTTTATGGCAGTAACGAGTTGTGGAAATCAATCTTTTGTAATCTCTGCCCTTTATGCTTTACTCGGAGGGCTGCTGTCATGTCTATAAATAATCCATTTGTGGATCTACTTGAAGATAAAAGAGGTTGGCACGCAAAAATGCTTTGCTGTGCTCTCCATTTACTTATCCAAAAATGAATACACAAAACCTGGGGTGTTTTGAGTTCACCTTATTGATTTAGACGTTCCTTCCTACAAAATCCTGTTAATGCAGATTGCATTTTCAAGACAGGGCTTACAGTGCAGTCAAGGCTTAAAAATTTATATTGCCTATAAAATTCTAACAGAATAAACCTGTCTGATTCTATCTTGTAAGCAAGGACCTGGTGAATAGCGGAAACACAAATGAAATGTAGCAATTTGCAGGTACATTTGTTTATGAGTGTTTACTGTATTTCCTCAAACCTGCGCAAGACAAAGGAGAAAGGAAGGGTGGAAACACTGTGTGTTATAATTATTACATCATGCTCAAGGTTTTATATGGCTCATTTTCCAATCTTCAACTGTGTGGATTAATTGAAAACTAGCAATCCTAAAGTGGAAAAAGAAATAAACTCTATTAACATGGATTCCTCTGCAGAAATGCTTACATTATATGATGAACTCATTAACTTTTTTTTTGCATTAACAACACGCATTTTAAAGTCTGTTGTTCATTTGCCCCATTGTCCTCCCTCCTCCTTACACTCCAGTGTCAAAGTCACTTTCCCTTAGTAGTGGCCTGGAAAAATAGCCTGATACGTAATAAACAGGTTTCACAGGTAGGACTGCTTCTTTCTCCCATGCTTCTTCCTTGGGAGAGAAGTTTTCCATATGTATTTTGGTGACAAGTCATGGTAGGAAGATATTATTTATGATTGAGATGATTTTTATTGTCCTTTATCTTTAGGGAGAAGAGGGTCCCCTAGTCAGGCCTTCGAATCTTTGTAGTGAACCACAGAAAGCTGAAGAACCCTATGACTAGATATAGAGTGAGGGTAAGATTATTACACTCCAGAATTACAGCTCTTCCCTTGTGGGTTGTGAAAGGCAGGGAAACCTTTATCTAGCAGTCTCACTACTGACTGAATTGACATTCTGATGAGTCTGTGTTTTCTCTTGTGCTGTTTTCACTATTCTGTGCATGCTGGATCTCTGTGGAAATAGTATTTGTCATCTTACTGAGGTGATAGAGACTTCTAATGATACAGAAATCTAACTCTTTTCCACCATTGCCTTCAGGATTCTCACTTTGCCAGTTTGACTATCCTCACAAACTCTTGTGTTATCCTTTCCTGACTTAGGATCACTTAGGAAGACCTCTTGAAAGCTATGCTAATACAGGGTCTCTGATTTTATTATAGGTCACTTTTGTGTGGTATATAAGCTTGCATTTAAAATCAAAAGCAAAAAAACCCCATCAGACAATGGAGCTGCTAAATGCATCTTTTCCATTAGTGGGTAAGGGCTGAAAATGCCATGTAACCAAAAGTCGATGGCTTCTGTGAAACACAGCAGAGCTGAGAAGAGACTGAGTCTGAGCCACAAACAGTGCTGCGTGATACATCCTCCTGTATTCTGTTTGATTCTATTTTTGGTGTCACTGTTGCTCTTGGCATAGTTAAGATCAGTACTTTTAATTAAGTGTATGTCCTTGAGTTTTTTTGAGGAGAGTTTAATTTTTGGAGGATCTTTCAGAAATGTAATGATTGGTGTAGCAACAAAGAGACAAGATTCTTTACTGGAAAAGAAGGAAAAAAGAAACAAGGATGCCTTTAAGGCTGACACAATGAAAAGATCATGTAGTAAAATGGCAAGTACAGTGCTGACTATAGTGAGGATCCAAATTATTCAGGCTGATAAACTGGCTTAAACTACACTCCGTGCTCTGTGAAAGTGTATTGAAAGCATGCATTTGTTTCTATTATCCTAAGTCCTAATGAGAGCTCCATAGAAGTAATTGGATTTGCCATTGTTAGGATGGCAGCAGCACTGTCACCCTTCGTAACTATTGTGTTTAGCTAATGTTGTGTTGTGATTACCATCTTGTGAGGGTGGTCTTTCTTCACCCACAGCGTTCTTCACAGCAGGCAACTTCAACCAAGTCTGATTTCAGCTTTCATTCCACTTGGATTCTTGCTCCTCTTTAACCTTATCAAATCCAAACCAAGCGCCTGACATACTGCATGGATGATTGCCTTCCAGAGAAGAGTATCACAGATGCATTCCAAACTTGAACAAAGCATTCCTGTTTGACGAGAGGTCTGAAATTTAAAAGTACAGCTTACAGAATTTTAAAGAAACTTTTAGGAATTATGGTTTAAAAATATTTGCTTTATTTTCTTGCTGGTGGTGGACTTGTTCATTTCAACATTCTCAGAAAGTGTGAAAATGGCCACTGGCCACGCACCTCACCCAGAGCAAACTCTGTGGTTCAGTGAGCTATGCAACAGCAGTGAAACAAACATTGGGGCCATCCAAAAAAAACCCCCAGAAATCGTATCTGATAGGAGCAGCTGAAATAGTAATGAAAGAGCTGAGAGAAACTGGGTAGTGTAGAAGTTTACAAAGAATGCACTCTCCAAATCTTCCTTTGGTACTGTGAATTGAAGGCCAATGTTATTAACAACATAACCAGCTCCATATTGTAGAAACTAATCGTGAGTCTGTTTGTGTGGGAGCATGAAATTGATAAACAACTAAACACCTGCTGAAATGGAACTATTTGTAGGAGCTACAAAATGCCTTCATAAAACTCCTCCCTCTGCTTAACCGGCTCATCATTCTTCCTTGCTCGGTATGTATATATGGCTGTTCCAGGTTTGCTAACTTTACACATATTTAGATATCAGACCTCTCTGAAATGCTGGAATTGATGAGTTCTACTAATCACTGTTCTCTGTAAACCTCTCAGGAGACTTGATACCGTCTTGAGAAAAATGAAAACTTCAACCTCAGTTTTCAGCTACAAGAAGAAGGATATTATTGATATATTGGGATAAGATGCTTATGTTTTAAGTACTTTTAATTATTTGATGTTGATTTATATCTGAAACACCCAAACCCTGCAGAAGTTCATTTAGTTTTTGCTTTTCTGAATATTTAGTATAGTTATTGGTTTTAATGGCATACTTACCTGAAATAACTGTTTTGAGACCTCATTCCTGAGAGACAGTATAATACCCAATAGTACATTAACATCTGGAAATAGAAGACAACTGTAAAGGCTTTAGACAAACACATCTTGCTTTACTGTTGACTTGATTAAGAGAGACATATGGAAATTCATGTTCCTGCAGGAATGTGTTGGACTGCAAATAGAAATGTAAAATGGAGAAATCCAAGCAGTTAATTTCCATACTACACTATGAGATTAGAAATATGCTGATCTGAATAGGAACTGTAAAAATGCATAATGTCTTTTGACAGAGATGATAAATCATGAGCTTTTCAGGCTATTAAAACAAATTCCATCCATCTTGGTAAAGTTGTTTTTAAAATACTTGCATTAACTAATGGCTTGTGCTATGTTTTGAAAAATATGATGTTCCTTCCCAAATTATTCAAGTTATTTCAATAACTTAATTTCATACTCAAATGTATAAAGAAACCCTCATTTTTTTTTTTTTTAATGTGATCATTCTAAATTTTTTGAAACATTAAGTATAGTAGTTTTAAAATTAGGACAAATGCTGAAGATAAAACCTATGCATGCAGTGATAGTCTGATAGTAACCACAAGGCAGTAGAACAGAGATGTAAAACCAAGTATTTATGTGTTTGTTTTTTGGTTTTTTTTTTGTCTAGAATTAATAATGTACATTATTTTGATTTTGGTTTTATTTAGATTTAAAAACATTTCCAGATAAATTGTTCTGGGAAGGCTACATAAAAAGTTCTGATTCTAGTAGTCTTACTTGTACTGAATCTTATGTTGAGTAATACTTTCCTCTGAAACTTATTAGTGAAATATTACTCAGTAATAAGAGCATCAAAATTTTCTTCAATGATTGTATTGAATGGCTTGCAATGTTTAATTCCTTCTTCAGGAAATTGTAAAGAGCTCTGGGTATACTGAAAGCCTACAGAAAGGTATTACAGTAGTCACCCTTTTTCCCCTCAAAAATGAAAATTAAAGTAGTTTTTATGTGGGTTGTTGGGAAGGAGACAAAGTTTCTTAAAATGATAGTCTATTTCTTTAGGAGTTCATATGTGTAATAATGAATTGTGAAAATGAAGTTTTGCTAACAAAAGAAGAATACAATACTTATTTTTAGGGATACAGAAAAACGAAGGAAAGAATTATTTAGTTCAATATCTATACATATGAAGATGGAATTTACAAACTTTGGGTTTTTTTCCCAGAAATGTGAAAGCATATTACAAAAGCTCTTATAACATAAGCTTGCAATTAAACATTGAAAAATAAGTAGCTTATTAGTACCTCTACTTTACAGAAAAATGAAAGAATAACAAAGCAGGCACTGACATTTTTTGGTGTTACACATAAAGTCCCTGACAGAGTAATGAAAATAACCAAAACTATTAATTTCTTGTCATTGGTTTTAGGCATTGGAACCATAGCTTCTCTAATGTAATTGCAATCTGAGTTTAAAAGTAGCAAATGACAGACAAAATGAAGAAAATTTTCTGTATTTCAAGAGAATGAAGTTTCAACCTCAGGGAAAGTTTGTGTTGAAAAGTTGTGTTTTGTGATCAGAGTAGGCTTTCTTAGAGGCTCTCGGGACACTGAATTTGTGGCACTGTCTTCAAAACAGTACCTGAGTTTCCGAAGGCTGCTCTAAATAAAATAGTCCATAAGATTATTTGGGAATAAAACAGCCTAGAAGACTATCCTGCACTTGAGATACATACCTGTTTTTCTAAACAAAAGGAGTAAAGTTGCAACAGAACTATCTACTGGCTAGAAAGAAAGATTCAAGATTAGATTTAAATCTATTAAATCAAATTCAGATTTAAATCTAAACCCTTCAGCTGGCAGGGTTTATAAAATTAGTGATCTATCTCCACAGTTTTATGTTCTCTCTGAACACACAACTAAGTTTATAAACACTCTTAGATGTAGGATAAGATACCAGACTCAGAAAAAAAAAGAGTCAGGGTACACTGTATTGGTGGCATATGCAGAAACCAGAGCAGCTATGGAGTTTCTGCTCTGCATACCTTTATCACATGATCCAGATCAAGCTTGCCTGTATTGCCAGGAAAAGAAGAGGGAAAACAAATGGCAAAGCCCTGTTTTTTTCCTTTCTCCCTTATACATCTGTTTGTAGGGCATTGCATAAGGAAATTTAAGCTCAAGAGAGGTTTCTTGGTTAATGCAAACGGTTGGTGTGGCATATGATGACGCAGATCTACAGATTTCAACCACCTGATGGCTGGGACCCGGGTGCCTGAAATTCTCATACCTTAATTTCTGTCTTGACTGATAGATACCACTGACACTACATTTCTGCTCGCTTACATTTTCCCTACTCTCCTTAGCCATCAAGTCAAGCTTGCAGTCTCTTTTAGCAACTCGTTTTTCAGCAACTAGACCTTAAAAGCCAGTCCTGGTACCTAAATACATGTTTGTACAGATCCCGGGGTGCCTCAGGAGGAAATGTCACCCTTCTGACACTTCCTGTTGCCCTGGGTGAGATTAACACCCCAAATAACTCCTGGACAAATAAACAACATGAACTGTGAAGTCTGAGGGTCGGGACCTGGACCCCCGATACAATGATCTCTCCTCCTTCAACTTGGGTAAGTGTTGCTAGTGGTAGCTGCTACAGCCTGTTTGGTCTTTTTCGGCTGTCTCCTCTGGACTGGTAAACTGCCTCCATTTCCAGCATTTCCAGTTTGATTTAGTGGATATTTAGGCACTTTCAGGCCTTAGGGTGAGAATTTTTTTAACCTGTTTGGCAATCACTGCTTGCACATTCATTCAGTCAGGGAGACTTCTGCAAGAGTTAAAGATCCAAGGAAATGGAGGTCTAGAGATTTTGCAACACTAAGCTTCATTTCAGTGCAACATGAATGCAGTTTAATTGATTATATTGCTGTCTATATGTTACCTAATATGTCCTGTCTTCCTTAGCTTTTTTAATACGTATTTAGTCTAGTCTTGGTAAATGAAAATGTCCTTAGATTTAGGAATTTAAAATTACATTTAAATAAGAATATAAATTGTTTAGGGGAAGAGAATTTTCTCTGATATTCTGTGATTGTAGTTTATGACTTCTCTACCTCTAAAGCTGATTTTAATATTTTTCATTAAACCTCATATATTCTTTCTTCCCAAGAGCCCTGCCTCTTCATTATAGCCATTTCCATCAATGACAAGATCAGAGAGCATTTTTAATGTTAAATAGGATAGAAGGGTAGAAATTAGTACTTAAAGGGTGAAACCATTAGTATTTCTGAGTGCTTCTATGTATTCATCACTGCCTGATACAGATCAGTATTAATAATGGGAGCAGCCAGACATAATCCATCTGCTGGATATTCCTTTTCTCTCTATGCAGTGACTGCCTTGTCTTCTTTCTCAGACACTGCCTGCTCCAGTCTCCAGACAGGAAATCCAGACATGGCCATTCATCAATGCTGCTATAATCTGTCTGATTTTATTAGGTTTTGAATTTTATCACCAAAATGAAAAGGAAGGGGGGGGAGGAGGAGAACCCAGCAGTATGATTCTCCCATACCTATGAATTCTTTTCAGTACAGAAGACTGAGATCAGAAAAAAAATTAAGAATTGAAAAGGTAGCTGGCAAATTAACTTACCCCCTGCTCCCATCTTTTATTTTCAAGAGCTTGATCTATTTTTTTTTTCTTCTTCTTCTTCAACAAATGTGTGGTGTGCTGCAGCAAGAGTTTCTGGTTGATTTATCTTTTTTTCATGATTTAAGATTTCATGGGTGCGTATTGAATATTTCATATTATTGTGAGATCTTGCTAGGATTGAATCTTGTTTTGGAGAGCAGACCTAAACAGTAGTTTGAAATTGAGTTGTTTGGAGCTGCTATATGGAGTGAGGCTTTTCAGTGCCAGTTGTCCCAGTTGAATAAATCACAGCTGGAATTCTTAGTTGAGGCAAGGAATGTTAGACTATGTAGAGACCATCCTTCTGACGAATGCAGAGAAAGCAGGAGTGGACAAAAGCCTTTGATCTTGGGTAAATGATTGGACTCTGTAATCTTAAAGAACTTTTCCAATCTAGACAGTTCTGTGATTCTGTGATCTTTTCTGGCAAAGTAGCACAAACCATTTCAACCCAGGGCATCACAACAGGAAATCACTAAAGGAGATTGCCTAATTTAATTGCATTTACGCCTGTATCCAGTTTAGGGTGAAGCAGTGAGGGTAAAATTCAGGTCATGAGGAAGTGTCTACCTCGGAGTTGTTCGGAAATAATTAGATTTTCTCAAGGAGAACAAGTTATTTGCACACTCCTATGGACATTCTGCTGTGGCACTCTAGCTGGAAGATGTGTGGATTCTTAGAAGTGTGACGTGCACAAAATGAAGAATTCCCTACACATTGCCCTGTGCAGGACTGTACAGAAGTGAAAGACTGGTTGCCTGAGTTGTTCTTCTTATTCCTTGTACTGGGCAGCAGAATAAATATATATGCCTTATGCTCCTGCATGACGTTCTTACTGGATTTTTAACACTTACAAGCCATTTACTGAGCTATCTCTCAGTGTAGGCATCAGAAGAAAATGGCCCAGAGGTGCTGTGGCACTTCTTCATGGACATGATGAGTTGCTGGTAGATTGAAGATGTGCGTGGTAAAACAACTTCCACCTTGTGCCCTGATCATTGGCCTAGTCTTTCCACACGTTGCATGAAAAAACATTGCTTAAAATATACTGTTGCATGCCTTTGAAATATTATCAGCAATTTTAAATCAGGTTTTAAATCACCTATTTCATCCAAGAATGCTAACCATGTATGTTGATATACAAATAAATTGAATGTTGAAATTCAGCTTATAAAGTATTCTTCAGCACCAAGAATATTAGCACAAGTTTAGTCAATTTTATGCAATATACCCATCACTTAATATTTGACTGAGGTGACTGACTGTATTTCCCTCAGATAGCCTAGACAACAGTTTCTTCTTTGCTTTCTGATGAGAAAAAGCATCATGTACATAGGACAGTAATGTATTGATAATTTTTATTACTCAATTGAATCTTTAGGAGTTTGTGTGTGTTAATATTCTAAGTGATACACAATAATTTTATAAGATCTATATGTATTACTACAAGAAGTCAGCTTAAACTGCTCCCTCAGGAAATCACTTGAATTACATCTAACTATAACTAAGTATAATCAAGGCTATTAACACTTCATTATCTCAGACGTTTTCATGCTCATCATAGATTTTGGGGCAGAGACTGTTGTATTTTTGAGTGCTTGTGCAAATGGTTATAGGTTCAGAAGCTCTCATACAAATGATAATGTGGTACTTGGCAGAGTAGAATGTATGTATCAGCCAGTGGAGATCTAAAGCTTTCCTTTTACTATAGAAAAAAATTATATGCAGTTCTAGCTGAAGATGGCTTTAAATATTAGTTTGTTTTCAGATGTATGTGACTTTTAAAGAATGGTTATGTTCTGAAAGAATCCAGAGCTTTTTTCATAGCTCCACTGTGCCATTCAAAGTATTTTCAGTACATTTATATGCTATTGGCGTGAAACAGAAAAGGTGCTTTCAGTGTTTTTAGTGTAGCTGCACATTGAAATAAGTATCATTGTCTATTTCTTTGCATACAGAGGCACAGAGTTACATCTAGATAAACACAGCTGAATAACCAGGCACTTCAATGCTTGTAAATAATAAAGACCTTTGGAGCTTTTGATGCTATTTCACCTGCAGATACAAGGTAATCACAAAGGCAATATTTGTCCTAATTTTCACTCAGAAAACAAAACATGAAGCTGTACATAGTAAATGTACATTCTTCATTGACTTCTGTGAACATTTCAAGGTAGCTTGACTGCTCATATCTGCTCACAAAATTCTATATTGTTGTTTCTTTGTATGGCATTTGATAGATAACAGCTAAATTAATACTGCTTGAAACTGTGAAGTAAACTGGAAAGCAAGGGACATTCCTCTGGAAAATGTTTACTCTGTGGAACTGTCCATCTCTTTCATCTGTCAACATGCTCATTCAAGATCTTTAGAAGCAACATAAGAGTAATAAATTAACTTTCTAGAACATATTTATTCAATTCTCTCTCTGCATGGTATTTGAGCACCAGCCCAGTACATATCTGCTCTCTTATGTGGAGATTAGAAATATGAACATTATGGAATAGAATCTGGAAAAGGCATCAAATTGATGTCTTTTAAAAGAGGCAGATTAATTTTGGAACTTCCTTGATTCCATGCTGAAATTATTGCATTCAAAAGGGGAATGAGGTTAATGGTATTTTTCCAGAAGGATATACAGCAGTCTGTAGTAGCAGCATTGCTATGTGGTTTGCTTTTTTATATAAATTCTCTTTGTATTATAGTGTTAAGTGCCATTAATGCGGTTTTACTGATTTTGCACTTCACTATGATATGTAGAACAGAGCAGTAAGTATTCTATCAGTAGAGCTCAAAACAGCTTTTGCAGTATTTGATGTGTCTGGCATCTTGATTTATCTGTAATTCTGTAGAAAAATGTACACTGAAGCATCTGTAAAAAGTCTAAAGTTTTGTATTTATATAGCATAAATCTACAGACACTGGAATTGTACATTTCTTTAAGCCTTGCATAAAATGGAGCCTAAGAGAAAGAATTCTTTCTGTATTTCTAGTTCCTCATTTTTTGGAAACTCAAGAGCTGTTCCACTACAGTCTACCAGAACCGGAAATATGAGCAGTATAATTATTTGGAATATAAATCCTGATCATCCAATTGAGGATTTCTTTCAAAAGTCATACAAGTCAAAACTCAGACTTTGTAGATTCATAACATAGTCACCAGTGATGTGTGAGGTAAACCTTTTTTATACAATGGCTTTGTTCTCAAAATACCCATGCAGAAAGTAAGAAACTCATATTTTATCTTTTTGCCCCAATGTGTTGAAAACCTCCTCTTCTGTCTTTCAAGAGTCAACTCTAAACATGGTGCTGCAATCTCTTCTCAGAGCTTGTAGCCTCTACATCTCTTCTTGGAGTTAAGAAAGTGTTTGAAAAAAAAGAAGGTAATATTCTTGGTAGAGGAAAAAGAGAAAGAAAGTGAGTGCTTGTGAAAAAGAGCACCTGGCTTTTAATTAGGTTGTTAGCAAAGTCTTCTGTGGTTGAAGAGCAGTAGGTCACAGGTCTTACTCCAAAGACTGTTCGTTATAACCGACGTAACTTAATTGCACCAGGGGCTCTATTTTGAAAGAAAACTGCTTTCTATGAAAATTAATCTATCCAGGTTGTGAGAAGTGTACTCTGAAAATGCCTACCTGTTATTCTGAATTCAGTAACTGGATAAAAGAGTAATTGTATTACTGGAAATGCTTTTAGAACTATAAATATACATTACAGGATTACTAAAGGTTATTTGAAGCAGTTACTGCCTATGTTTTGATTTTAAGCTATGAGACAGATGAAGGTCAAGGTATTCCAGTGGATACCTTAGAAAACTCTTTAAAAAAAATACGATTGTCATTTTCATTGGTTTTGTTATAATCTCATTTAAAAAGCCATCGATGTCTCTTTATGGAAAAAGTTATTTGAAGCAATAAGAACGAACCTCTAATCAAAGCAGATGGACACTGTCATATATATAAGCGAGTGTGTAAGACTGATAAATAGTTTGAACTACATAGATAGAGGGGTTTTAAAGTATTGTTTCGATTAAAAAAATACCTGGTTGTAGTGGTTTGTGCTTGGCTGTTTTCCAGATACCCACCCAGCTGCGCTCTCATTTCTCTTCTTGAAAAGGACAGAGGGAGAAAATAAGATAGGAAAGCTTCTGGGCCAAGATAAAGACAAGGAAATCACTTACAAATTTCTCTCACAGAAAATCAGCCCTGACTTGGGGAAAATAAATGTAGTTATTGCCGCCTATGCCGTTTAAATTTCTGTCTAACAAAGACAGAAATTTAAACTCCTTCCCTCCTCCCTCTGGGTTTGGTTTTTTTTTTTCCTAGGCTCAACTTCACTCATCTGTTCTTGTCTTCTCGACCTTCTCCCCCTGCTTGAGTGACACAGGGTGAATGTGGCATAAGGGTTATGGTCAATTCATAGGACTTCCTCTCTGCTGCTCCTTCCCTCTCACAATTTCCCTGCTCCAGTGTGGGTCCTCTCCACAGGACCCTAAATACCTACTTTCTCTGGTGTGAGGTCATCCATGGACTCCACTTGCTCTGTTGTGGTCTCTCCATGGGCTTCAGGCAAATACCTTCTCCATTGTGGTTTCCTCTGTAGCTGCAGTGGAATGTCTGCCCTGGTGCCTGGAGCACCTCCTCCTGTCCTCCTTCTCTGACCTTCGTGTTTGCAGGGCTGTTGAGGGGTTCAGCTGTACCCTGAGGTGGATCCCTTGGAACCAGCCAGAACTGGCTGTGTCCAGCATGGGACAGCCTCAGCCTCTCATCACAGAGGTGGTCCCACAGCACTCCCGTTGCCTGCACCTGCACCCGATGCACTTGTAATCAAGAAGGAATAACACAGACAGGTCACAGAAAGAAGAAAATAAGGACACAGCTATATAAAAGTACATATTTATAGAATGACAGATGTACAGTTTCACTACAATTGCTGGGCAGATATTTTTTTTTGTTTTTACAAGAAATTCCTTGATCACATAAAGTTAGTGGAGTGATGTGTTCCACTAGCAATCTAGCCTGCTGCAATTCAACAAATGAACTAAGTTTAGGAAGGGATGAGGGTGAAGATGAATCTGGTGATATGCCTCTCTAGTCATTTCTAGTGTATATATTTTGTGGTAGATACTCAAGTACCTATCAGTTTCTCTCTTGGAGACATGAATTCATGGACCAGGGAACTATCTAGAGCACTTCACTTCCAGCGCAGAAGTAAGGTCCTCTACAGAATGCTTATGTCTCTGCCATGCATGGTTTGTATCTAGGATCAACAACTGGAGTAAACTTCCTTTCTGGCTAATATGTAGTGTGGACATAAGGGCCTAGGACCAGTGGATAGCAGCAAACCGACCTCCAAACCTGCCCTCTTTGCACCACCCTAAAGAGTAATGGACACACTCTGGGTCGAGAATTTCTTAGTGAAATCCTTTCACTAAACAAAGAGTGCATATGGAGTTCTCTTTCTGCTGAGGTATTAGGAACAAAGAGATAGCAATTATTTTCAGTCCAAAATCCCAACCCCAACATGCAGCTCTGAATCATGACACGTTATTTCTTTCTATCCTTTCCCAAGCTCATTCCAGGAAATTATTCTCTAGCATTTCTCGGGTTTTCTGGTTGCTTTTTGCTTCTTACTTGCATGATCAGTATCCTCATCTCTTGTTTAGGTCTTTCTTCAGGAAATTTTTCCGCGTGAATGACTTTTATTTGCTTAAGGCTATGTAACAGGGAGATGGCTTTCCTTGTTTCAGCTAGCTTTCTTAACAAAGGAATATAATTGCTTTGACCTAGATACATGCCAGAGATTAGATAGATAAGAATTTCTGATTGAAAAGAAGAAATCAGCAGACACTAACTCAGGATGATTTAAAAGAAGCGGGAATAGAAATGAAATATATGCAAACAGGCTGCGTAACTTCCTTGAAATAAAATATTTATTTTTTTTTGGCGCAAGACTTTTGACACAAATATTTATTTATGTTAAGCTGCAAGATATAGAAAATAATTTGGTCTATATTCCAGCTGCAGACTCCTCTACTTAGCTCTTAGTTACTGTCTTCTTACCCATCAAAGTGCTATCTACAGAGCCATTGCTTCAGATCTGAATAATCCCGTCTACTTCCAAAATGCAACAAAATGTATTAAGGAGAAAGTAAATGTAATGTAGCTGCATTGTTTCAGGAACTAAATTTAAGTAAGCGTCTGCTTCATCCCCTATTATACCATCCACAGTTTTGCTTCACTAATTTCATATCTTATATTAATTATAAGCAGGAATTTGTCATTGAAATTGTTTTATTTCCCCAGCAGAGCCAGTCCAAGTAATGTCTTGCAGAGTTTCCTTATCATGGAATCATAGAATGGTTTGGGTTGGAAGGGACTTTTAAAGAACACCTAGTTCAGCCCCCCCTACCCTGATGGGCAGAGACATCTTTCACTAGGTCAGATTGCTCAAAGCATCACCTAACCTGACCTTAAACACTTCCAATGATGGGTCATCCACAGCTTCTCTGGGCAACCTGTTCCAGTGTCTTACCACCCTCACTGTAAAAACTTTCTTCCTTATGTCCAATCTAAACATATCGTGTCTCAGTTTAAAACTGTTATCTCTTGTCCTGTCTCTACAGCCCCCGGTAAAGAAATCTTTGTTTTTCTCATAAATCCCCTTAATATATTGAAAGATGCAGTAAGGTATCTGTGAAGCCTTCTCTTCTCCAGGCTCAACAACCCCAATTCTCTCAGCCTTTCTTCATAGAAGAGCTGTTCTAACCCCCTGATGATTTTTCATGTGCCTCCTCTGAAGCTGCTCCAACAGGTCCATGCTTTTCTTGTACTGGGGACTTCAGAACTGAATGCAGGACTCCTGGGCTGGATTCAGTACTCCAGGTGGAGTCCCATGAGACTGGAGTAGAAGGGAGAATCACCTTCCTTGGCGTGCTGGCTAAGCTTCTTTTTGTGCAGCCCAGGATATAGTTGATTTTCTGGGTTACAAGTACATGTTCCTGGCTCATGTCCAATTGTTCATTCATCAGTATCCCCAAGTTCTTCTCCATAGGGCTGCTCTCAATCCATACATTCCCCAGCCTCTATTTATACTGGGCATTGTCCCAGCCCAGGTGCAGGATTTTATACTTGGGCTTGTTGCACTTCACATGTTTTGAACAGGCCCACTCCTCAAGGCTCTCAAGGTCACTTTGGATGGTATGTCTTCCCTCAAGTGAATTGACCGCAGAACTCAGCTTGGTGTCATCTGTAAATTTACAGTGAATGCACTGAATCATTCTTTGTCATTGATAAATATATTAATCAATATTGGTCCTGGTATGGACGCTTGAAGGACACCACTTGTTACTAGTGTCCACTGCAGCCATCTACCCAGTTCCTCATCCATCTAACAGTCCATTTGTCAAACCCATCTCTCCAATTTAGCATCAAGAATACTGTGGGGGACTGTATCAAATGCTGCACAGAAGTCCAGGTAAGTAACATCCATAGCTATTCCCTTGTCCACTGTGCAATCACTCCATTGTATAAAGCCACTAAATTAGTGAGGCATCTCACCTAGTTACTGGTTATTCTGATATTTTTCTTTCCCTTTATGGGTAAAATGAAAAGTTAAAATACAGGATTTCCTGTAGGTGGTAATTTTCCATAGCTAGGAGGTAGAAAGAGTTGCCACTGTTTCTGTGAAGAAATTTTTGTATGTGTGCTAATCTGAGGTGAAAAGGTCACCTCTAGCCTTCAGGCAAGTCTTTGGAACAAACAGAGGTATAATTATATGACAAGTATAAAACCCTGCTCTAACTTTAATGTCATCAATATGGTGATCATGTGGCGACCAGCAAGAGTATTTCTCTTGCTGAAGCCTGTGCTGGCAACTTTTCATTACTGTTATCTTGTGCTAGTAAACTTAAAATTGGAGCAGATATGTTTTCCTGTATTCAAATGTAGCCTCATCTGCAATGTAGATAAACCTTTGCTGGGAGATATTAATTTCTCCTAATGTGCTCTCAGAGAGTTAACTGCCTCATCTAAGCTTGTTGTCTCAGCTCCTTCAGTAGTCAAGTGCAGGTGTAATCGGTACCTCTCCAGGGTGATTCACCCTACTGGGCTTATATGTCTGACTTAGGAAGGTGCAAATCACTTTCCAGAGGGATCAGTCTCTCTCTCTAACATTTTTAATAGCATTAAGTGAGAGAGTTCCACCTTTGAAATCAAGAAACTGATCTTACTGAAGTTGATTTTTTTGGTTTTGCATTTTTAGACATTTCATTAAGCACAGAGAAAGCTTTCTGACTGCGTATGAGCAAGTATGCTGTATGCTCTTCATCAGTTTTCATTGCCATTTTTAGTGATTTGAAGGTACCTTTGTGTCCATTTTACCTGTATAATTGACAAAGCACCAGTCTTTCTTTGCCGTGGTCCTTTCCAGAGAGAAGGAGATCTTCTTGTTATAAACCCTTTTTAGCCTTAGTTAACAGCCTAGAATATTGTTTAAAATGAAGTGTATAGATTGAAATTTGTATTAACTATCATAAGTCTTTGTCACTTTTCTGCTCTGTAATTTTGAGGCTTATTAAAATGTAGATGACAGTATTGGAAATGAATCATGCCTAATGCATTTTATTATTACTGTGCTTTCTGAAACACTGAATAAAATGGCAATCTGAGAAAGTGACATACTGAAAGACAGACTTACTTCTTATTATCTACATCCCTGAGTAGTCTAAGTGTAGATTAACTAGCTCACATTGTCTATAATGTTATTCACTTGTATGAGTCCTTGCTTGTAACAAGGAATTAATTGTAAATAAATTGATTGCTACATTAACTTTCCGTGGTCAATATCTTATTTTAAAACAGCTTTCTGGTGGGAAATGAAAACAATGGACAGCAGACAAGCAAAACTAAGGAGTCAGATTCATGCATGGTTCACAAAGGGTATGTATTACAAATGACCTTAAGTCATGGTCAATTAGTTTTTTATTTCAGTAATTATTATAGGAATAATCACCTTCATAAATTTGACAATGTCTATTTTTAGAGACTAAAGTATATGAATTAATTTTTCAGAACATGCCATACTGAAAAAAATAAATGGAGGTCATTTAGGTCTTCTGTGAATCCAATTCTTAAGACAAAAGAATTTACACTAGTATAAATAGGTATCGTGTTTACTCTAGAAAGCATTTAAAACTGCTTCTGCTACCTGTCTGTCACAATATGGTACTATGCTTACTCTTTTTTAAGTTGCCAAAATGTGAGTTAGTAGTTAGTCTTAAAGGGGTGCTTAACATAAATGTGTTAAATCTTTTATTGATTATGGCCTTCAGTAAGCATTTGGTAATAATAAAGCAGCTCGTGTTCTATGGACACATCTCTTCACTGAATTCTATAGTTTAATAACTATGGTTATGTAAAAGTCAACAATAGTTTAAGTCATGCTCTGCCTTCATGTCATTATTTATACAGTAGAAGAGACTTTCTCAGCAAATGAAGACTTTGAGTGAGCTTTAGTTGAAGAAACAAGTAAAACTCTTATTAAGTGGGAAGCAAGATTTTACTTTTGCCTTTTTCCAGAGGCTCCTATCATTTCAGTAGCTGAGCTTTTGGATGCTGAGAGTTTCAGATCACTGTGAGATTAATGTGAGCAAGGAGCATTGTGCATCTAGTAGAACCAGTCCCCAGCTACCAAAACCCATGTGGGAAGAGATAACACAAAACCTTATGTTGTGCTGCATGTATCTGAAATGAGATTCAGAATTACCAACAGGTCACAGAAAGGTCCTGTTGGAGACAAAAAGAGAGCTAAACTGAAGACTATATTCTGATTTTCGCCCCTGTTATTTAGAAGACATTAAAGGGGAATGGGAGGTTACATGCTCTGCAGCTGAGAAAAATTAGTGGGGAAAGCAACCCAGAGAAAGAAAATTAAGGAAAGTAGAAGTGATTGGTTGAATGAAAGAGATGATTCCAGGAATACAGGGAAAATGGAGTGAGGAAATTGGTATCTCATATCATACACTGCAAATTGAAAGTGGAGAAGTAGTAACAGAAGTGAAACGACTAAGTCTGTTAGTAGCTGTTGGAGAATATTATTTTATGATCACTTACACCAAAACTAAGCTCTAATTCATTTGGCAATGGAGACACACAACTACTCTGTATTTTGTTAGCAAGGCTGTATAGTGATACAACCACGAAAATGATTAATCTCAAAAGGAAATTGCCTTGCCTTGTTCATGGTGTATCACATCAGGTCAGCATGTTCTTCCTGAGGATCTCCAGTGCTCTGTACCACTTCCTGAGCTGGAACTTCCAGACCTGATGTGGCCAGAATAAACACTAAGGAATGCTCCTACTTTCCAGGAATAACCTTGGTCTTCTGGAGACATACACTCTAGATTGGCAGGTTGGCAAATCGGTAAAAAACCAAACAAATGCAAAGCTGCATGGTGATAGGTGATAGAAACTTAGCCAAAATCTTATTATTACTTAAATGGAAGAATTAGGCAACAAATTGGAGTAAAAAGTAGTTTATTATTCATATGAGTATCTATTCCTTCTTTAATGATGATTACCTCTTCACTGTAGTCTTAAAAGGTCAGGGTTGAAAAACGGCAGGATGGTAAGGTCATCGTATCTTCCAGCAGATGAAATATGCATAGCTTGACTGGCCTTTGCCCTGCAAATATAGAGAAGTTTAAAAAATGTCAACATTAAGTATGACAAATACTATTGATTTTTCTTGTTAGATGAACCATCTGCCTTTTTGATGCCAGGATGAATTATGACTACTGCTTGTCAGTAGCAGCGGTGATATTTGTTTTTCTTTCTCCTGACTGCTCAAAATTTGTCCTCGTTGAAGGTTTGCATTCCCGCAGCACTAGAGTTTTCTGTAGCCTTGTGGCATGGGCATGCCATCTGGCTTTACTGGTGGTAAAGGTTACTGCCCTCAACTCCTTCTTTCATTGTCAGAGATGATTGTCCTCTTAGATCTGACTGCACACTGCTCATGTGAGTTCTCCCTAACCTTTTCCAAGAAAAATGAACTAGGCTAGGTTAAATAGTTTAAAACAATATTTCTGCTGGGCTGTCTTCATTTTTTGATGAATGATTGCAACCTTTTGATGAATGTTATTTGCTGAGAGCAGCTCTCTCTATACCTGTGACAGGGGACAACCACAGGCATACTTTATTCTTCACCCAGAACAGTTAAATTCTGGGTGTTTGTTTCCTATCAAAAAAAAGTACATCAGTATAAGTTCTGGAAACGTACTTTATCTCTGTTGTAGTGTTTTAGGATTTTTCCCTCAGAAAAAGATGCAGTGATGTACCTAGGGCACTGCATGATGTACATTTCCATTTTATAATTGTTGAGTCAATCAATAGTAACTTAGGTAAAGTATAAGCTGTCTTCTGAAGTTCATGGCCTTTATGCATTCAGAACACTACAATGTGATTTATAACACTGAATTACTGTAACTTGCTCAAAATTAGTTTGAGAGTGAATAGATTGCTACCTCTTATTAGCACAGTGGTCAGTAGTGCCATAACAAAGCAGTCTGGGTGTGTATTATTATGCCACAGTGACATTGTGAATATAACAAACATAAATAGAGAATTTGATCAAAGAAACAATTGAAGAACTTTTTTTTCTAAAACATTTTCCAGATTCCTGTGAGGAATGACATTGTTCTGTGATTGGCTTAGAGAAATGCTCATACTATTCATCCTTGCTCACAGCTCTCTAATAAAGTATGGAAGTGGAAAACTGAATTGAACTGTCACAATTCTTGGACTGCTTCTTTATTTGAGATATGCCAGGATGTTTAAGCAATCTCTCTAAGTCAAGGAGTAAGCTGCCGCTGGACTTCTCTTACAGTTATAATTTTCTGTTTATCTCAATATTACAGGTCTAGTTTTAGCCAAGCTGTGAGTCAATGCGACGTTTCCTGTAGACTTGTTGGCTCAGGCATTCTTAGTGTTTTATAACATACTCAAGAACTATGTTAACCGTTACAGAATTTTATTATTTATGAATGCAATAATTTTAAGGAAGAAATATTTCATTGAAATAATTAATCTGATCTAAAAATCTTCCTCTGATGTCAAATCCCTTCCTTCTCTCTGAATACAAAATGCTTTTCACACCAATTTCTTGGAATGGAAACTTTTTCCTTTGTCTAGGTTTATGTGAAGTCTTGAGAAATGTAAAGGAAAAGAGCTTTACTGAAGAAACATCACAATGCCTAAAAAGGATGGTAACTGTTGTTTACTCTAAACCTACTATTTTAATGCCTGTATCAACATTTTTTCCCAGCTAATGACATTTGACTTCACAATATCCTTTTATTCTTTGAGAACTGGCTTACAAAATTCTCTTTAATACATTTTCACAAGACAGTTTCGTTGGAGATGCTACCATATCACTGCAATGAAAACTCATCGGCACACCACATTCCTATCTCTCATGCACCTGTGATTGTTATGACGTGTTTTGGTTTTTTTTTGTGTTTTTTTTTTTTGGGGTGTTTTTTTTTTTTTGTTTTTTGGTTTTGTTTTGTTTTGTTTTTATTTTTGTTTTTGTTTTTATTTGGTTTTTTTTTAGTACTGAATCACCCAAGAAGAGGAGACTACCATGTTTAATTTTACTAAGATGGTGCAGGTATTATTAATCCATAAAAAGCATTAGCATAAGTTTATCTTTGACTGGCTATCTGAAAGTATGAAATCTCAGTTTGGTGGGTTTCAAGGGGCATTTCCTACATGCTTTTGACATGCTCCAATTACTGGAACCAGACGAGCTGTCAACTCTTGTCCCATTCACAGTTTTGCAGACCATTGTATCTTTGATTAAGCCTCAAATTTGGATGCTCTCACTGATCAAACAGTTTTACAATTATTATATTTGTTTTTTCTTACACAGGCTTCCTCATTGTCCTCCTTTATGACATCACTGCTCTGTGTGTAACTAGGAGTGGAGGTTTGTACAGCCACACCATAAAGAAACATAATTCTTCAATTCTTCCATTCTGTCTGAGCTTCTGCGGAATGGACTGCACATATCCATATGTACTCCTCATTTTTCTGCCACCTTTGAAATCCCAGTACTGGCTGCATGAACTGAGGCAACTATCTGCTTTGGGGAATGCTGCCCTGTGTAGTTCAGGGCCAGTAAGAGGACTTGTTGGAAGACATCTGCAAGTTCCCCAAGGCTACTAGGTTACTAGTGAACAGGTGGAGTGTGGCCATTGTTGTGCCAGTCCTCTTCCCCTCATTGATCCCAAATGATATCAAGAAGTGATCCTATGTTCTGCTAATCACATGGTCACGACCAACAGAGCTTATGTCAGGTACATAGATATCCCTCTTTCTGCTAGACACTAAAAGCAGGAGAGGCAAGTAAGCAAACAGAAAGTTACTCTGACCATTACTATTCACTGAAAAACTTATTAAAGAAGTGGGAGTGCAGAGGGAAATCTATTTCAACTAGCTGAGTGATTGTCACCTCAGCAATACCTATTATGATAACTTGCCAAAGATGGTTTTAAGACTCTTAACAGAATCAAGAGCAAACGTTGATCCTGGCAAAATCATTGAGATTTATTTACTAATTTCTTTTCAAAATGCCACTGAAAATTTAGATACAATGTATTTAGATTTTCTGAAGTAATTCTGAACCATGTGGTCATATTTAAGTCAACAGAGCTACTCATGATAAACTGAAGTGTCTTCCCGTTTAGAGTGGCATTTTGATGTACTTAGTCTGGAGCTTTATTCTTGGTTATGTTAGCAGTCTTCTTTGAAAACTTGAAAATATTGACTTTCACTAAATATTGCTAAATCTAAAAAGGACTAAGGTTAACATATTACACTTTGATGTTTTGCTGAAGCTATCAGAAGCAACCTTGCTAAAAACTCAACATCTAATTGTTATGCCAGAAACACAACAGGAATAATTTTGTCCGCTTTGGAGTCTGACTTGAGGGATTCATAACTTAACATAGCTGTTCAATATTTTCACTGAACAATTTTGGTTAATAACATTTTGTCATTTTTTTTTAATATACTGTTGTGTAATTGATATTAACAATTTTGTCAAGAGGCATATTTTACTAATGGATTTATTATGTATTTTAATAACTAAGCAAAAATAGCTGTAGAGCTCAATTAATGTGCTACAATGCATTCTTATACACTCTAACTTCTCGTAGTACCTGTAGTGCCTCTGTTATCCTGAAAGCTGAAAGATTTTAAGTGATCTAATTCTTATAATATAGATTTTAGCAGCAAGTGAAGTCAAGATGTGAGTTTGTGTGACGATATTTTAAGTTAATATTTTAGGTGAGGTGATGATTCGTGGTCAGGTATGGTGCTCATAAAAGGTGAATGGTTACAGAATTTGTCATCTGTGAATTAAAATGTCTTCGGAGTAGTGGTGATACTGTGGTTCCACACAGCTCAGGTCCAAAACATAGACATCTCTAGACCTTGCTCATCTCATGGAATCACAATAGGCTGACATATATAGGCTTCTAAATGGCTGTTTCCAAATAGAAAGGGAGTTGAGACAGAGGTACTTTTGATTTACCTCTTAAAAAAAGAATTAAAAAACCCCCAGACACCCGACTTTTTGAGATTCAGCTCTGGAATGGTTTATCTTATTCCTACCTTTATCTTTAAGAATGTATTTAGTAATGATTTTAAAGTATCTCAAGTAAGAGCACGTTGATCTAGTTATTTTTTGTTTCTTTTACATCTTGCTGTGAGTGTCACATAGATAAAAAAAAGAAAAGAGTGATTTCCTCTTTTTCTTTCCCTTTTCTTCATCAGCCTCTTTGAGAAATGACCGATTCTCATCTCCCTTCTTATTCTGCAGTGGATTTGTTCAGCATACATGTGAAAAAAATTTGAAGGGAATATTAATTTTTAAAAGTTCCTTTTTTGGTGATTGTGGACTCAGACAGGAATCACTTCAAGAATCTTGCTCTGGAGGCTTTCATGGGCTCTGCTCCCCTCTGACTGCACTGAAAATGTAAACATTTGCTCTAGAAGTACCACCTCATTGAAATTAGGTGCAAAGTATCTTACTGTAGTGGATTTTCAGGAGTTTCCTTCCAGTTGTTTCCATATTGCCTTGCCACTAATAGATTTATTCTATAAACAAACGCAGTGATTTCTCCAATAGGCCATTCCTTAAATATGAAAAAGGTATTAAGACAGTTTGTTTGGGTGCTTGATTCTGAGCGAGCGTGTTGCAATTGCTTTCCTGATTAGACTTTGAGCTTGCAGTCTCTTAACGCAGGCCTTTTTATTTAACTAGAGTGGAACATAAAAGCAAGTGGTTGAAGAACAAAGACAAGTTGCTTGCTTTTTTATAAACACATCTCTGAGATCTTCTGTCTATGTGGATTCAACAACCTTCTGGCCTTTTTTCTGCTGTAGTCAGGTCTGCTATCATCATTGTCTCTGGATGCGAAAGGATGGAGGATTGTGGTGTTGTTCTGCCTCTTCCTTTACGCACTTTGGAAATGGCATGCTAATAACATACTGCAAATAATTAAATGCAGACTGTTAAATAGATTTTTCTCTCCGTTGATATAAAGTAACCAAACTAGTCCTCATTCTGCACACGTTGGACACAATTACAAGAGTAGCAGAGCAAGAATATTAATTGAGTATGAAGGAAATCAAATGGCTACATTGCATCAAAATGTAGCATCTATAGGTGTAGGCATAGTGATTATGATGTGATAGTTACATGTGAGGCAGAAATGGGCCTGTATTGTTCTTTGTCCCGGTTCGAGACAAATTCAGAGGAGGAAATATCCCCTGATGGAAAGCAGGCCCCTCCCCCCCACCAGGTTCGGGAAAGAAAATGTCCCCGGAGGAAAGTGAAGGGGAAAACAAAAGGAAAAAAAAAACACTATTTATTTAACAAGACAACAAAAACACACANTAATGATGGTCTGATAGAACCAAATAATTTATGAGTCGTATAATCATGTATGGTAAAGCCTTGCTAGCCCTGCCTTGGTTTCTATGAAGAAAGTTACTTAGTTTTGGGACCATGAGGCCTTAAGTGTATGCAGTTTAGGTTTCCTGTGTCACAGGACCAATGTATGCAGACTCTGTTTTAAAATGATATTTGAATTTACTTAAAAAACCAGTAACTGAAAATTGAAATAAACCTTAATCCTAACAAAGCTCCTTGGATTAACCAAGATAAATTCTCAATCACTGCATGCAAGGTTATGGTTATTAAAGGTTCATCCTCATGAACACAAAGAAACCCAGAGGAGTGCCTACAGGTAGGGGAACCCCAAAAGTCCCTGACCCCAAGGAGTCCCTGACTCCAAGGAGTCCCTGACCTGTCTCCTTCCAGAGCTACCCTGGGAGAGTGATTAGGTCTATGGTCCAGAGGTGACACCCACCATCTTAAGTTAATGGGAGAGGCTTACCCTGGGGGAACTTCATGGACAAAGTTATCAAATTTTGATAACTTTATGTGAATTGTCAGGAAGTCTGCTACGCAGGGAGCAATGTAGGGTATCATCCCTTGCTGTGTAGGCAGTTTTGATGGGCTAGGATATACAGGACCATTATTGAAGGTGTTTTGGGGTTATTATGCTATAGCAAAGGACTGTAGGCACTGCATAGCTTATGATCCTATAATGACTTCTCCAAATGCCAATGAAGCTGAGTAAAATCTATCCATCCAAAGTTCCAAGCAGACAGAGTATCGCGTTCTTCACTTTCAGTTTTACAAGAGTTGAACAATATTGCTGAATCTCATTACGTGTCTGCCGAGAATCATCTCACAGCAGGGCTTGTTAGGTGAGACAATTTCTTAATACAGAAAAAATGTCTTTTAAAGAACCATAGACTTCTTTGGGGTGAAGGGTGTTATAAATACTTATCGATATTGTTAACTACAGTGATTAAATTTTTTTCTGTTCTTGTTCATCAGTTCCTTCGGTGTTGCTCTTGGGGGCGGCATGTGTGTGTGCATCTGTATGTTTTGGGGGGGTAAAGGGAAAGAGAGAGAGAGAGAGAAAGAGAAAGAAAGAAGGGAAATGGCTTCCCTTAAGAGACCTGAGACTATTTGCTCTATAGAAAATAAGTTTGCAGCTGGTGAAAGGTACTTTTGCTAAATAAATGGCGTCGTTCTCTTTTCTACAAGTTTTTCAGCAGGGGAGAATGGCTTTAGTATTTGGTGACTGGTTTTAGAATAATGTTGAGAGGCTGTAATCTTGCAGAAAATACAGCTACTTTGAATGGACAGATATGTGGAATAAATGGCTTATAGATAATCCCCTGTGAATAGACGTGGCATGTCTAAGGCTGGTTATGGATCTGCTATGTTAATTGGTGAGAATGAAGTCGAGTTCTCCAGGAATAAATCAGAGCTGTCACACAGTATCTAAAATGATAGTCATTTCCTGGTTGGCACAGATAATAATGCTAATGGTTGTCAGTGGAATCTTTGTACAAAAGATATTACATTTCCTTACTATTTTATCTCTTAGTAATGTCCTTATTTTCTTTTCAATGGGTACAATCTTGAAAGATGCACACTATTAACCCTCAGTTCTTCACAACAGAATTCACTACCAGAATCTGCTAGTCAGCTATGAATGAAGCAGTGACTCTTCCTGGATGGGTTTCTTTGTCAACAATTTAAGAATGTATATTCTGAAGCAGAGTTAAGCTGAACCAGTTTAAGACTAGCACATGCTCCCCAGCTCTGCTTGAAAACTGTTCTCTCAAGTTATTTCTTCCCTTTTTGGAGATGAGTTTTGAAGACCTCTGTCCTGCAGGGTGCAGTAGGTGTACCTTGTATCTTCCTAAGGTCCTGCAAGCAGTGGGACGTTCATCTCCAAGACATGGTGACCACATCTAAAACTGAAGTGGGAAAGGACATCTCATTCCCATTGACATCGCACAAAACTACAGTTCAATGGAGCATAAACTCTATAGAAAGTGAGCTTACACTTTATTCAGGATTCTTGTGGATGTAAAACTATACATTTTATTTCATATTATCACTGTTTTTTTTTCCTAAAAATTTCTGGTTCTGCTTTCCATGATGTTTTGCTAACATACCATTTTCTAATATGAATTCTTCACAGTTTTCAAATTTATTTCGTTTGATTGTTTTACAGAAGTTGTGAATAGAAACTTGTGTCTATTGACTGCAATCCTTGGCAGACAATCAGAAAACAACTCAAAAGAATTGAGAAAGACATTATTCATGGGACTTGCCCTCCTAAAATATTAGAGATTTTCCCAAATCCTTTTTGCCTATTGTAATGTGTCCAAAGCCCTGGATTTCTTTCACTCTTTGTCTCTCAACTACTATAACTTAACTATGTTATCTTATAATTACTAGCACTAAGAAAGGCTTGTACTAGTAAGAAGACATTTGTAAAAACAATCCAACTTTAGACTTGATGAAGCACTCAGAAGTGTGGGTTTTTTTTAAAAAAATTATTTGCTTAATTACCTTAAATAGGATCAAAAAATCAAATGTTGATATATAAGATGTATCTGAAATACAGTCATATAAAATTTGGGAATATCTTCGGTAGTCTAAAAATATGCTAACCAACTGCAAAAGAAGGAAAGTAGAGTTAGCCTTTATCTCATTTGTATAAGGCCTCCATACTAGTCTGTCTTAAATTAAAATAATGTGATTTAGAAAATCCATTGCTCAGTGTGAGTAGGAGATAACACAGTTATAGATTAAAAGTTTGATTTTGGGTGTCTCCTTTTTTAGACTTTTTTTTAGACATTTTAGAAATGGCTTGATTTCCAGACAACAAAAAAAACCCCATCAGTTTCTTAAACAAGTGAATATAAAGAAACAACATTTGACCAAGGACAATGATTTGCTAGCCATCTGTGTATGTGCCCCAAATCTACTTAGGATAGAGGGGTTATGATTAAGATGTCAAGTGCATACCTGTATAAGCCTATGTATGACCAAGGTATTAAAACTCCTATTACAGTCAATGGAGACCAGATCACAGGTGTTTACTGCCATTTGGCATAAATATAGGCTGGGCAGAGTATGTATTGAGAGCAGACCAGAGGGGAAAGACTTGGGGGGGCTGATCAATGATAAGCTCAACAGGAGTCAACAATGTATGAGTGCAGCTCAGAAAGACAATCATATCCTGGGCTGCATCAAGAGAAGCGTGGCCAACAGGTTGAGGAAGGTGATTCTTCCCCTCCACTCTGTTCCTGTGAGACCCTCACCTGGAGTACTGCAACCAGCTCTGGAGCCCCTAACTCAAGTACATGGACCTATAGGAGGCGGGTCCAGAAGAGGTCCATGAAGATCAGTGGGCTGGAGCATCTCTGTCATAAGGACAGTTGGGGTTGTTCAATTTGGAGAATATAAGACTCTGGAAAGACCTTATTGTGGCCTTCCAGTATCTTAAGGGGACCTAAGAGAAAGCTGGGGATGAACTTTTTACAAGGGTTTGTAGTGATAGGATGAGAGGTAATGACTTCAAACTGAAAGAGGATAGATACAGATTAGGAATTAGGAAGATGTTCTTTACCGTGAGGGTGGTTAGACAGTAGAACAACTTGCCCAGGGATGCTGTGGATGCTCCATCACTGGATGTGTTCAACTCCAGGCTGAATAGTGATTTGAGCAACCTGGTCCAGTGGGAGGCATTTTTATAGCATTTAGTAAAATCAGGTTGTTGTCCACCACTGGGATTACCATATAATAGTAATACTGATAATGTATTAAGACAGTTTCAAATGTAATACTTTATAGACTAGTGTGTTATGATGATAATTGTGTATTAAAAGACTGTGACTCACTCCGATGCTATTGTAATGGTGGCTGCATAAATACTTAAGTGAGGCAGATTTGCAAAAATCAGCTTGGTTATGAACAAAAAGGAGCTACATTAGCTAAATAAATAATTTACTGAAAATAATTCCCTTGGCTTTCATACCAAAATTGATTTACACAAACAATGGAGCATATTGTAGAAAGATGTTGTTCTATTCTGCCACTTACTCAGGAAAGCATCAGAAAAATGTTTAGAAATTAAATACTTTTGTTTGATTTCACTCTAGTAATTGCAACATGATCCATTCAAAGTCCCATTTAGTGGAGACATTGCCTTGGCATAGGCAGATGAAATAAATATATTGAGAACCTGTCTAGGCTGTTTGATTCTGACCCTTCTGGGTATGCACCATGATTCTTTACTTCTCCATAATTAATGGTTTGCTACTGACAAAGAAAATCTGTATTACCCTCTGAATACTGAGTGTTGTGTGACTATGATTTCTTTTTTTCCATATAAATGCTGAAAGTAAAATTTTACTTTCTCAAAGACTAGTGGGATAATTCTGTGGTTGGGCTTCAGCAGTGCTGTGCTCTGTTAGTCACTTGGTTGTAGATAGGGCACACATAAAATGACATATTGTCATGGTTTGAGCTAGAACAGAACTAATTCTGGTCAGTGATTTTACTTTTCAGCTAAACCTCTTCTAACTAACAGCACTTTCTGAAGTTAGTGGCATGTTTTTACAGTGTCTCCTAGCAGTGATAACACTCGATATCTACAGTTACTACCAAGGGTCAGTATGCAGGAAGGCTCTTGCTTATACTTGCTCCTGTGCAAACCAAGGTCACTGCCAAGTCTTGTGTACTACATTGAGAGTACAATAAGTAAGAGGTCGCACCTACATGGAGGAGTGGATGGGACAGGTGACCCTGAACTGGCCAATGAGATATTCCCATATACATCACTTTCAGTATAAAGCTGAAGGATCACGAGGGTCAATCTCTCTTCTCCAATGGCTGATATCTGAGGAGGACTCTGTCTGCTCTGCCTTTGATTCCTATCTGTGTGTTCCTGAATGCAGTTCCAGAATCCGGCTGTGAAATCCCATTCCCATCTGCTGCCGAGTCCAGTCTAGAACTCCCCAGCACCAGTTCCACAGCATCACTGGTGATTGTGACATAATTGCCATCACGAGGGTTGGGCTTGATGTTGGTTTTGTGAATATTTCATGTTGTTGTTATTTTCATTAAAGCTGTTTTCTTCTATAACCCCTAAGTCTCTCGCCATTATTCCCTTTCCCTGCCCCTCTCCCTTTCTTTTTTCGCAGGCAGCGAGGCAGCAAGACCGCGTGGCCGCAAGACCGCGTGGCCGGCTCCGGCACCGACGAGCTCGGCGGCGCTTCCGTTTTTCTTTTGAACATGGGGTTTCCTCGACGCGGGGACGCCCAGAGAGACAGCGAGGAGCGGCGGAGGCTGCAACTCTCGCGGGCGGGCTCGTGAGAGTGACGCCGACGGGGAGGGCGTTGCTGGGAAGCCGNCTCGTGAGAGTGACGCCGACGGGGAGGGCGTTGCTGGGAAGCCGCGGGTG
>VWZK01000352.1:0-60477 GCA_013396935.1 Baryphthengus martii
AAGATCTTGCCCACCCCATCCCACTGGGCTGGTTTCGTGAAGATATTGGAAAGCCAGCCTTGGTGCTGTGCGAGTGCTGCTCGGCAGCAGCCACAACATTGGCATCTTATCTGCCTCCCAATACAAAGCACAGCACCATAAGAGCTTCTGTGGGGAACATTAACTCCATCTCACCCAAACCCAATGCAATAATACACAGATTTTATATGGCATCTGTCCCTAACAAAAGGTCAAGTAGAATTCAAACTAAAAAAAAAACCAAAACTTTTCTATGACAAGTATATACAAAACATGCAACCTGCTGCTACAGCAATTATTTCTGCTACAGATTTTCAAAGGGCATAGACATATATGCTGAAGATCAGGAATAATCAAAATTATCATGGAAAACATTTAGAAAAAAGCAAGAGATAAAAGAATGAGGGGGAAGAATGAACTAGATATGAGAACTGGAAGTGATGGGTGGGAAAGTTAAAAGAAACTATGAGAGAAAGAAAAAAAGGAATGGCGGGACAAGAAGCAAAGATGATGGGAAATGAAGAGACAGTAAAAGATTGGCTGCCAAAGAAGATAAGATCAAAGAAGAAGTATAGAAAGAAGAACTTTAAAGAAGGTAAAAACAGACTTCAGAAAATCCCATAGACAGGATTTTTGGAAAAGCTTTCATTTCCTCAGATATGCTGCCACTGAACTTGATACAAAAGAATTAGGTCAAGATGGATCACTTCGAAAAAATCTCACTCTCTTTTCTCCCTAAGAACTGTAGTTTTGTCCCCCTTTATATAGGTATGTAAACATACACTTCTGTACATATTACTTTCTGGTTGGTGAGGAATTACTTAATGGCATCACTTTTTTTATGAAACCAAATGCTGCAGACAAACAGGGTGTAAGTGAACCCTCCCCTCCAATGCCAGTGGCCTAATTAGCCCTTCTTTTCTCAGAGGGTGCTGAAGGATCTCTCAAGCTGATTTACGTACCAGCTGTGTAATTCTGCAAAAGCAGCTTTGATCTTCTTCACCGAATTATCCACTTCCTCTTTGATCATCATACGATATCTGGTTAGAGAAACAGTGCAACGCTGCAAGTCTTTTACTGATTTTTCAATGTTTGGCCCTAAAATAGAAAACAAAAATTGTACAAAAGTAAAAAAGCTGGTTTTGGCTTTTCTAAATGAGGAAGAAGGAATAGTTCAACATGTTATTTGCACAGATTAGAATGAAGTGGTTATCCTACCAAGGTCCATAAATCCTATCTTCCATAGTCTTTCTGTGGTGTTCTTCAGTTTCTAAACATGTTTGCTCAAATTTATTCCGCCAATAAAAGTTAAACCAGCACTATTAATTCTAATTATTTATTTTAAACTTCATTTAATATAGGGCAAATAAAGCATAAATTATTCTGTTCATTTTTGTTATGCTGAAAATCATTCTGCTCTCACTTTCTAACATACTTTCACATATATGATGCTTTTTTTTTTCCTAGAGGCCTCAGCTGTCTGATCACCTCAGTTGTCAGCAACCAGGAATCCAATTTACCTCTTTTTTTGACTGAATCATCTGTCTTTGTTTCCAGTTGAGTTGCAACATTGGAAGATTTAACCGAGGAAGATTTTGACTTTGGCCTGCCTACATTACACTGGAGTTGAAGTGATGACTGAAGAGACTCATGCTGTTCTACTCCATTCACAGTCTTTGGGTTTAATTCCACAGATGCTTTCTGATGTTCTCGTGCTTTGTCTGCAAGAAAACATTAAGGAGAAAACAGGAAGTTAAAGATTAAGAAATACATGAAGCCTCATTGTTGAGTCTGAATGTTTATATACTGGAAATTTCAAGTGTTGTTTTTTTTTCACTGGCACACATTGTATGGAAGCTCAGAAAACAGTAACAGAACAGAAACAAAATACTTTTGGTTATTAAACGCTAATCTGAACACATGTATGTTTCAACAGTCTAAAAATACCCATTAAAAAAATCAGCTCTTCCACACTAATATGAAAATATACCTCATACTGCCAGTTGTAATCTTTGCCCAAATATTAAAGAACAGAACTAGAGAGGAAGTCTACTATGGAAAGCATGAGGCTTTAATGTTGAGATATATACATGTCTATCTGTGCCTCATACAAAAAATGTTCATCATTCAATCAGCATTTTAAAAGCACTGATTAAACATTCCTACCTGAAATACTTACCTTGCCTGACTACAGACTTCTATCAAAAGCAGCTGCTAAGAGAGAGCAAGCAGGAAATGAAACAATGTCAAAGATTCGATTCTGGGTTCAACAGCTTCAGAGGGATAAGATAACAATGCCTGAGCTGGTTTGGCTGCCACAAAAGGATCTGATTTACTCTTTCCAAGACTCCAAAGGGATTAAAAATAATCAGTATCATGAGAAGGGGACAAGCAGCCAAAGAATGGCTACGAAAACTGATAGGTAAGGCCGGCTATTACTGCCACTGTGAATTTTAGTTAAGGAAAGATGCACAGGAAATAATTTATTGTGTTAACTCATTTTTCAATCTTTGTACTCACTTTGATGAATGAATAATAGTTTGTTCTGAAGATGCTCTTTATGCATTACTTATTCAGCTAATGCGTGGTGTGGAGAAAAGCGACTTGTATCAGATTAACAACTGGTTTATAGCCCAGGGAGTGAGATTAACATTGCTGGGACTGAGGGATAACACCTGGACAGCTCCAGGATATCAACGGGACTTCTTTGTGTCCTGGTTGGCACTAGGATGGTTGCAAAGTACATCTTGGTATGATTCCATTGCAATTGCATGATGCCAGAGGAAAAAGGAAGAACACTAGTGTCCACATTTCTAAAAGAGCTTTTGCTTATGGGCTTTAAAAGGTGATCCTACCAACACAAAAAGCTTCCCCCCGCCCCAGAAAATAGTATGTAAGAAAATAGCTGAAGAAGTTGAAGAAATCTGTGTATCTGCGACCAAGTATGCAGGACTCTGAACATATCCAAGGTTCAGTGCAGGTACCAGTCTTACACATAGTCAGGAACTCTATTGAGAACTGCCTTTAACCCTGTGCAACCCTGGCTGCATCTCACACTAATGTAGATAGCTTTGGTTTACAAAGAATGTTCTTTCTACTGTCAGTTAAGGCTTGCCTTGCTAAATAACTCCCATAGATAGTTAGAAAGAAGCAATCTATCAGCTAAGCTATAGAGAAAGGCCAGGGCTGTTGGGCTCTGTCCCCAAGACTAGATCTTTTGAAATTTGTTTTTAAGGTGCAAAAATTGTTATTTATTACATTTAATTAACAGCTTTGGTGCAGTTGTCAAGACAAATGACAAAGTGACAGCTTTTTGCCTAAAGAAAGTCACCTAGAACAACTGTTATACTCCAAAAGCTTTAAAACTTAGGTCAGCTAAGAAATATGCATAACAAAATTTAGGGACAAAGTCTCTTCCAAATACTTGAAGAAGTCTAAGGCTTGGGTGCTAGTAGCTACAAGTAAACTATTGCAGGGTTCAGTACATTGGTGGCTTAGAACTTCAGCACAAATCTAATGTGTGACCTCCACTGTATTAACCATCAAGTATTACCAGACCTACCAGTAATGGCAGCAGCTCAGATAAACTTGCTTTTAAATCTATCTACCATCTTTGTAATGAGTGGTTTATCTTGTTATAACAGCTTGCCATTCGAAGCTTCTAAGTAAGGTGAACCTCAACAGCCTAAATAAAATACTCCTTTGAGATACGAACAGGAAGTTTGAAGCATTCACTAAAAATAATCCTACATGAAAAACAATTTTAAAAAGTAGGAAAGAGGTAAGATTTGTATCTGGTTTTACCCAAGTCCCTGTAAAAGCATTAGCATGGCAAGGCAGCATTAAATATCCTTTGAGTGCATTCATGCCCCTTCTTTAGAAGGGCATGCACAGAATGGGTATCTCTAAGTCCTTCAGATCCTGTGTTGCCAAGGACTTTAAGGACAGTTGGCGGATTTGTTCTGGTCGTCATTTTGAAGTAATCTGGTTTATTTGGGGCATTTTCCCCTTAAAGATATTGAGAGGAAGAGCCCCTGAACTGACTCTTTAAGTGAAATACTCCCTAAGGCCCTCCACGATGAGGCAATTTTGCTTTCCAGGGCTTTGAATTCTGTGCTTCATTTTCTCTAGTCGGTCTTGATTCCCTGGGGTAAATCATCACACAAAAAAGCAAGAACTGAAGACTTCTCAGAAAAAGAAAGATGAAATAATCACAAAAAGTAAGTAGACTTGAACGAAAGGTAATAGCCACATGTTCTCTCCTACAATTTTCTAGCGATATATGAGACACATAATGGAGAAACACCACCTACAGTGCATTCTCCCTTCTGGTCCCTGAAGTCCTTTCTAGGCAGCCAGGATTTTATAGCTCTGAAAAATCTAATCTCACGGACTGTGAGTTGGTATAACCAAAGCTTCAATCTCATGTTCCTCATGGGGAGGAATGCATAAGAGATTGTCAGCAGACACCTGACTATGATCCTTCTAAGCTGTGATCTGTCTGAAAGTGACAGTGAAATGATGACAATAACATTAACTTGATAGGGAAAAAAAACAAAACAAACAAGCCAGACAAGGACAAAACAACGGAGATTACAACACAAGAGGGAGCAATATGAAATGGGTACACTTTGGACTAACTTCTGCATTTCAAACTGCTTTAGAGCAGCTTGTGTGACTTGCTTAGAAGCCACAAGGGAACAGGTGCATGGCCCCTGAGGGATCCTGACCAACCTGCTCTTCTACTTAGTTTCACAAATTTAATCTGTACATAAACAGCTTTTGACCTTAAGAAAGTCGCTATTATACTGGCTGCAAAGACAAGGATTCCAGTGAAACTGAATGCAAAGAAGAAACTCTTTCCTTCTCTGCATTAAGCGAACTGTCAGCACTTATTCAACTGTGCAAGGAAAACTTGAACATTAGAGTTTCAAATTTTACTATTTCCTTTCTTCTCTGTTTTTTTTTCTCTTTAATTTTATCCCTCTCTCCACCTGTTTTCAAAACAGCGCATAATGTGTAAGAGTTTATGAAAACTGTAAAGCTATGGTAACATCTCATTTGTCACTTGTAAAAGCAAAGACAAATTCTGAGATACTTTTTCCTCTTGCTACAAATAACTCAACTCTAGATTGTATCACGTCAAAAGAGAAAACAAAAAAGGACTCAATCCCAATGCCACAGAAAAAGACCCCTAAGAGCACTGGTACTCTCTTCTTACATTCAGGTCTGTTACTGCCTAGAAAACACTCCTTGTGCCTGGACAGTTTAGTCTATGAATCTTTATTCATACATGTATTATATCAAAATAAACCAACTCTAAGGGAAGCTTGACATATACTTCTACCACAAATGTTTACACCTTGCTGAGTAAGTTGCAAGAATGCTTTTAGAATTATGAAAATGTAGAATTTTCTGGCTTATAGCATATTCTATCTGAAGTAAGTGGGAGTCTAACAAGGGTGGAAAGAGTATCTCCGATCCTTTGCGAGGTGCCAAATTCTTAGGACAAAATTTCTTGATAAATAGTTAATCTATTTGGCTGCTATTGATTGCAGAGTTTTCACTGAATTGCTCAGAGATTGGTACCACCACAGTCATCTGGAAGCAGCAAAGAATTAATTTCAGGACAATTATCTATTTCATAGAATCACAGAACGTGATTGGTTGGAAGGGACCTCAGAGATCATCTAATCCAACCTCCCTGCCATGGGCAGGGACACCTCTCAACTAGACCAGGTTGCTCAAGGCCTCATCCAGCCTGGCCTTGAACACCTCCAGGAAGGAGGCATCCACAACTTCTCTGAGCAATCTATTCCAGAGTCTCGCCACCCCCATATTGAAGAACTTCTTCCTAAGATCCATTCTAAACCTATTCTCCTTCAGCTTAAAACCATTTCCCCTTGTCCTAACGCTGGACACTCTTGTGAAAAGCCCCTCTTCAGCCTTACTGTAGGCTCCATTGAGATACATATGATGTTTGAGAGCTGTATTTGCAACTGCAGAAAAAGGGACTTTGAGGAAAGTTTTTTTATGCAGTCTTACATACTGCTTAAGATACAGGAAGAAAATACTAGCAGTAGCAATAATCTAGGGCTATCAGAAGTTTGAAACGCAAAGAGCTAAAAAGCCATCGCCAGTACTGACAGTAATTAAATATGAGACTTATGAAAGGATACTTGAAGGCAACAGCTTTCAGAGGTTCTCCCCAGAGGAGGCTTGCTTTCATTGATGTTGCTATAACCATAACTCTGTCTAGTGGAACCCAGTGGGAAAGAGGTTTCTGCATTACTGTCCCCAAGAATTTCAGAATCTGTATCTAGATCCTAGCAGAAGTGTGTGTGTACTAAGAGACTATCAGATTGTCTTCCCTCAACACAAAGGTCCTCCCTTCCCTGTGAGGGAAAGCCAGTGGAAATCTACTGCAACTAGTCTAATCAGGAAAGATGAGAAAAAGAAAAAGTGGACTAGTCTGGACTCAGCAAGTAAGAAATCTTGTAATATGCCACAAGTTCATATTGCTCTAATGACTTCACTCCAGGTGAGGGACTTTACCGCTTCTGTCACCATTTTACACTCAAGTAATTTTTTAATCCTGCATTCTTCTGTACTTGTATCTGTAATATTCTGTATCAGCTGGGCCTCTAATTATAGTTTGATCCTATTGTCACTAGAAAAAAGACATTTTGCAAGGAAACATACTTCAAGACAAACTATGCCCAGCTATAGATCTACTTGCATGACTTTAACATTTATATGCATTATTTTGCACAAACACCTCTCCAACTTGTTTTTATTACATTCTGCTTCATGGTAATAAAAATACTATGATCTTTATGTAAATGGGGGCTTGGCTACTGCCAGTTAAAAATGCGTCTTGTGCCACATGAACCGACCTGTGATTTCTGGACAGACCAGTGCTGACTCTACAAATCCTGAGCCTTTGCTCTTAGGAGAAGCAGCTTCCAGTTTCTGATTGGCAGAACCACTGCAAGGGTTGTCCTTAGAGCATCCATTAAGATGGTAGTCATATATTTCCTGTGGTTCTTGAGATGTCTTCTCAGGTCCACCGTTCTTGTTTTTAGGATCTTTACTGCCTTGATGCTGTTTAGATTTACTTCTTTTTTTCCTATTGTTCTAAATGGAGAAATATTGTAAGAACAGAGACATCCCTCACTGCAACTCACATAAACTCAAAATATAATCAATAAATTGTTCACACTCTTAAAATTCTATACAAGCGACATCAGTGTAATGCAACTTACAGGCCATGCTGTGCTATACAATATAATTTATATATTCAGCTAAACAGAAGCAGTTTTGAATAAAACCTGAAGCCCCGAACTGGTTTTCCCATTCCTTCCACTAAAAATACTTGTACTACAACATGGTAGGTAAGAGTCTCTGCGAAGATGCTGCTCAAAATGTTTGCTGTCACTTAGGACAAGCAGTTTCTAACCATTCAGGGGATATCCATCCAGTAACATGAACGAACCCTTAAGGCACCACTCTGATCAGGTAGAAAGTGAACACAGAGAACATAGGTTGGCCACTGCTACTGTAGCTCCTCCAACCATAAAGAAGAGTCTCCATGACAGTGACTCACAAGGCAGCCTTCTGGTACAGCTCCACCTTGGAGACACATGAGCATGAAGATCATATGCCAAATACATACTTGAAGTATCTGACTTGATAGCATCACTAATGCAAAACTTCTAATGGATGACTCCTATGCAGAAGTTGTTTTTACACCTGGAAGCAAAACCCCAGCACTGAGTGGCTGTGACTATCCAGGACATAACTGCCTATTAAAACAGTGCTTCTGCACATGGGCTGTTTTGGAATTCGCTCTGTACTTGTCCAGGGTCTGGCTCCCACAGACGTGTACACACACATGCCATCCCAGAAATTCTCTTAGAATACTGAGCTGAAGAGACAGCAACAGATGAACAGGATTAAAAAGAATACACATATTTGCTTTCAAGTATACTGACTACAGGTGTGAATGAAGTCACCTATATTAGCAAAGGCAAAGTACTGGCCAAAGTAAAAGTACTGCATTCAACTATAGACAGCTGATAAATGGTCTGAATGCTTCGATTTTCAAGAGCAAGTTCTTACCTTCTTTTTTCCTGTCATATTCCATTCTTTTAGAACTTGAATTGCGCTGCCTAGAGAAAGGAGAGATAAAACATTTCAATAGAAGTTCAACTATGAAAAAGTGTGTTCAAGAACAGTTTCTTGTGTCCTGGTTAGGCAGCATTTTCATTTGTTGTTGTGACTTTTCTGTGGGGAGAACAAAACGGGTACTGCCATCTTTCTCCTTTTTAGTTACACATTTTATTACATTAGGTACAGTGGATGGGCTACTTGGCACTACTGCTTTTTATGGCTTTCATTCCACAAAGCGATTAAGTGGGTGCCTAATTTAAAGCACTAGTACTAGCATAAGACCCAGAAAAATCAGCACTCAAATCTCTTGCCTGAAAAGGGAAGCATCTAAGCATCCCAGAATAAACAAAGGATAAACTAGATAGCCTACCCTGACTCGAGCTTTCTGAAGTTTTAAAATGTTTTGGCACTTTTATCATACACTTCATGTGTTATTTGTCATATTTAAAAGACACAAGAACATAAAAATGAAGACTTAATCAGCATTGAAAAGACTACTTTTATGGATTCCTGAAGAAACTTTCCTTCACACAAAACACAGTAACCTTAAATATTTTTTTCTGCCAGGCCTAAAACTTATATTGAAAAATGATCACAATTTTGTATACTTGAAATTCTGTTTGCCAGCCCTAATGGAGTTGGTTAGATAAACTTATGGAACAAAGCAAGAGGAGTTTTGCTCAGACTAATGCCAGTTGCCACATCAGAAGAAAATGTTTCTGCATCTAGTTAACATTGCTACTTCGTTCTCCTAGACCCTAAAGCTGAAAATAGATGCTCATGGTAAACGTGCAGTCTGAATCATCATCCCAACTACTACGGCAGTATCTGCCACAATAATCCTTTTAATCGCAACCAGGTTAGAGGTCTTCCACTTGAGTTTAAGAGGCACTTTACCATCACTCCAAAATTCTAGTAAATAATGATTTATTATCCTTTCCGAATGGGTTTCATATTCAGCCATTCTTCTCACTCATGTCAGTGACCTCTTGATGACATTAGTATTAAGAAGTAACGTTGTTTTCATACTATTATGAGTCATCACCTTGCATTCAAAGTCATGCAAGGTTTCCAAATGTATGAGCATTATTTTTCTATCACAATAATCTAGATCCAAGATTATCTGGTGAGTCTATCATGCACATTAGAAGAGATTACATGTCTTGCTTACAGTGCTAAGACTTACTTGTTAAACTGTGAAAAACTGTGTATGGAAACCATCAAATCCAAGCAAATTCACATTTTGTTTCCTAGATGACATAACAATGCAGATAGAAGGCTAAGAAAACTTCTATTATGTGTATAACTATACTGATCTAGATTTTATTTATACACATATATACTTATGTACACATAAATACAATTCTGTCTCCTAAAGGTATGTTATCTTTTGCAAGACACCATGTTTCAGTATGAAGGAATAAACCCAGACACTTGTGCCTATTCTACTCTGTGCTGTTGAAAATACGTGCTTTCGCTTGACAGCTCTGTTAACTGTTTTCACAGTATCGTCCAACACTCTTTTTGTGTTGGCTGGTGGTGTCTTAGCTTCGCTTCCCTCAGCTTCCCTGTGAATACTATAGACAGCAAAGGTTATTTTAGGGATTGATCCAATTAATCCCAGTTTCCTCCTGTTGGAAATGTACTAACTGCAAATCCTAAAGCCCTCACTTGAACCCACTGGTCTATTTTCTTGAACACATCTATAAAGTAGCTGAACAGACCTTGTGATTATGATTAAGTAAACACTAACATAGCAAATGAAACATCTGAACTACTGTTTTATTTAGTTCAGATTTCACATATAGAAGTACATTCATAATACAGAAATCACCCATATGCCACGCCAGATAAAAAGCAAGATAGGAGCTGATCTCAGGAAACGAAATTTGAACATTTCTTCATTCAGCATCCAGCACCTCCAAGAGAAGCATGGAATGGAGGTGCTTGGCCTTTTCACTCAGCATGGCCGTTCCCATCTTTTTTCAGTGCATATGGCAATATATTCTCTATGATTGTGGTATTTCATTCTCAGCAATTTCTGTCATTCACGTGAAAAGATACTTGAAGTGCTGGATTGCTCTATTCACAGTGGCAGCTGAATGGACATGTTTTTCCCTCACACTGTTTCCACACAGTAACAAATAATGGTTGTTTTCAAACGCTCACTTGCAAAGACTTCTGAACTCAAGGCACAATGATTCTAATCCGATAAAAATCAAACAAAGATATTTGAACTCTAGTTACAACAGATGCTTTTCTTCAAGACTGCGTCGCACTCTTGCAAGGCTTGCTTTTGCCCTGTTTCTTCCTCATATAAGATGAGGACACATGGCTATAAAAGCATTTCGCAGTTTGAGGAGCCACTGGAAACAACTCATAGACCACAAGTGAGCAATGGTAACAAAACAAAATAAATTGAATGAAAGTAACTTAATGAAGAATCATGGAGCAACTCTCCACTACTTGCCCCAGGACATGTATTACAGGAAAACAAAATTACTGTTAGTTAGATGCATCGTATTTTCCTTTCTCACTGTGTGTGCACAAACACCCATTTCCATACATCTATCAGAATCTGTTTATGCAGATGGCTGAATCGAGAGGCGCTGTATAGATCTATAGAAAAATTCTGATCCGTTTATAAATAGTCCAGCTTGCTTGCATCTGCTTTTTGCATATCGGTAAGTAATTTCTAGTACATCGTGATGCTTTTTGGTTGAAACGTTTTAGTAAATTAAAACAAACCAACCCCAAAACTATTCTGAAGAAAAACAGATGAAATAAGCAACTTGGTGCAATGGCAAATCAACACTATGAGGCATTTTTAGGTACAGGGCTTTTGAGATCGCTGAACTTCTAGTATCTTTTAAGTAACCTCAAGCTACAAAGATTTTGAGAGGATCTGCTCCTGGTACACTATTCCTGCAAAAGATTTCTTGCAGATTTTGGTGAAAGTTCAAAATACTTGCCATTATATATTTATCAGAAAAGTGTTATTTAAATACAAGTGACCTTTGATTAGAGGTAGTTTCATGATGCAAAATACAAACTCATATCCAGATTTAGAACAGCTCAAACTTTCAATGGAGTCTTGGTTCACCATTATAAATGTCAAGGCTATTTGCAAAATTCAGACTGAAGTTTGAATGTCAATGTATGCATCAAGTTCAGGGTCTAGGGGCCTGGTTATCCGCTTCAGAGATGTCTCAAATTCTTATTAGTTGCTGTATCTTCAACAGTGAAGCACATTCTGACATATTTACTTTAAAGAGCATTATCTTTCACACAGAAAACAAACTCTGCCACAAGAACGACACCGTCAAGTAGAACAGAGAGGGTGCCATGTCAAGCTCATAGGGTGAAGAAGCAAAGACAGGAAAATAAAATGAACTTTGAGTGTCACAATGATCTGTATTTCAGCAGAACAGAATATATATTGAGCTGCTAGAGACAATGAATACTTTAGTATGCAATTGCATCTCTCATGCCTTAGTGAAAAAGGTGTACTGTACTCACCATCCATGAAAGCTTGAACAGCCTTGTCTACATTGTTATCAAACTGCTGCAACACGAGAACTATCTCATTATTGCTTTTGTTTGGAACAACTGATCGGATTGCATTGATCTGGAAAGAAAAAAAAAGACAGACAACAACATACTCCTTTAGACAACAGGGTACCTCTGCGCCAACGCATGTTCATGCAGCTGCACATTATACATGATGTACTTACAAGTATACAATGATGCATCTCTATGCAGCACTACCCATCCTTTCCATCATTTCAAATAATGAAATCAATTTCTTCAAGAGACCAAATCATAGAACTGGGAGCCAGTACACCTGGAACCAAATCCTACCCTCAGTCACAGTGGGGGTTTGGTTTAACTAAACTGGCAAGAGTTAAGCCTTATGCTTCTTTCATAAACACTCTGTTTGCTGCCACATGACTTGACAAGACACATCACCCATGCAAGTTTACAGAGCGCACAAACACTTCAACAAGGCTGCTGCACAGTCTTGCTACATCAAAGTTATGATCAGTGGGTATTTTTGACATCTGAAAAAGTCACACATTTTCATATGCATGAAAACAGTCACAGGCTAAAAGAAAACAGTGGCATTTTTAAAAGCTCTAGTATCTGCTCGGCATAAGTTCAGTTTGTTATTTCACATATATGTGACCAAGAAGCTTGTGTAACAAAATCCTGAACAAAGGACACAGAAAGCCAAATGCTTCCTTCAGGAAACTCTGCTGATGGATGAGGTGTTACACCCACAGATGATTCTGACATGCCATGCTTCCATTTCACAGCTTTTGCTATTGCGGTATTGTCTTCAGTATCCATTTATACCAAATGGTAATTCAACCCACTGTGTTTTAAATAAAATGTTCCTGCTGGAGTCATGCTGATGATTTACTTTCTCGTGCCCATTTAACCCAGCTGAAAGTAAAGTTACACGAAACAATTACTATATTGTTTTAATGCTAGACAAGCTTTACTAGGTAGTACCATAATAAAAATACTTAAATGTAATCAGCAAAACTAACAAAAGCCTATGGTAATACTCTGAAAAAAAACCCAAGAAAACCAGTGCCAGTTATTCCAAATCAGCTTTTTGAGCTTCTGTATCAAGCGATTCAGCATGCATTTACTATTAGAAACTTATTATTGCACTGCCAATGTTTACCCAGCACCCTTCTTTGCCATCTTTCTGTGGGAATACATCCTTGATTAGGGTGTATTTACTGTATCACAATATCATCATGCTAATTTCTGATTGTGAAGCCCTATGGTCTTTTTATTGTACTGTGAAATGTAATTGTGAAAAAATAATCAGGGACCACAGACCATTATAAGAAGATAGATCTGTTTAAGGGAACTAGACTGGCTTACATGGCGAGAGTATTCACACTACCTTGTCTTAGTGATCCATTTAGATGCTGAAAAACAATCTGTCTAGATTCCCTTTATGGATTCTCCATCAGTGGAGACACCAGCAGGTGACCGAGAACACTTAAGTGCTTAGATTTGTAACAAAAACCCAAACAAATCTTATTTAGCTGTAGTACGCTGATCACTGTTTTCAAATACTGCATTTCTCTGTCCCATATACTAACATAAGCCATGATTCATTTCAGGTTCTGTTAAAGCACACTGACTGCGGGCTCTGATTCACAATGTCTGCTGAACTCAGCTTCAGTGCTGCAAAGGTTGATACTTGCTTCAGCTAAATCCACATGAGACCAAACTTTCTGGAGGAAGCTTTCTAGATGAGCTCACCTCTTTCACTAAGGAAGGCCACTTTCTGACTTCAGCACATTTACTCAATGCAAGTTACTCTGCTCCTGTCCATCATACTACAACACATCTCTTTGCTCACAACACATTTCAAGTAGCAAGTCTAGCCTTGGACAACTCAGACCAAATAATTTGGAGGGCAGTGGAATTAAAATTCATGTCTGCTTCCAAAGAACCCTTTCCAACAGCCTATCTAATAATTTGTCTAATGTGGCCACCCTATGACTGGGCAAGACTTACCCACAAGCTAGGTCCCGACCAAACAGCTAGCTGCTTTGGAGTCTCTAGTAAACACAGGTAACTTTATGCTGGAACTGCAGACAGACTAGGATGCCAGCTGGATTGCTTGAACCAGAGGCTGTTGTTGCCATAAACTACCCAGAAAAATCTTCATCTGTTCAAGCTTCTCTCTTCAGCTGGAATGTACACTGTGGAGGAAAGCAGCTCTCCATGCACTGCAGGCATTCAGGTGAAAGCCAACCCAAATCAAAAGGATGTGCAGAGAGCGCCCTGGAAAAATGAGTTTTATTCATCTTTTCATTGTTGGCACAGGCATGTTATTTACTGATAAAGCTGCAACAAGTATGAACTGAGCTGTCTCCATAAGGATAAAAATCAGCAAACACACTAGGATAGAGCAGGCGACAAGCTGCAGTCCATTTTATGTTCAAACTGGTAGCTGCCAAACATTACCAGCCCAGGGATTACATCTTCACATTCTCACAAAAACCTCACCTCCTCTTTCACCATCATGTGGAACAACTCTCTGCCTACTCAAAATTGCATCATCTCTTTGTGGCAACTACTTACAGGAAAAACATTGAAAGGAAATATCTAGTGTATTCTAACCCTCTTTAAATATAAGCATGGGAAATTCATATGGCTTCTAGGTCCTTCTTTGCTATGAAAGGTCTGGAAGCCCCAAGAAGCATCTGGAAAAAACAAAGTGAGGCCAAGACCACAGGATGGATCAGGCAACACGCCACACACTACAGCTTGGAAACTTCTTAAAGACATTAAGCACAACATCTGTGGGGTGGAGAACACTGACACGCAAGAACTCAGCCAGACAGACTATGTTTTAGACTACAGAATCTACTGAAGACTTTGTTTGCACTGTATGGTCTTTGTTGAGAAATTTTTGATTGATAGGAAAACCAGAAGTAAAAACTAAACTGTGCTTCACCTAGCTTGTACTGTGATTAAATACAAAAAGGTTATGGAAGCAATCTAGTTGTGGAGATAACCCAAAAAACACAAGATGATCATCTTGGGAAGAATATTCGCCAATAGAAAGAAAATATATTAAGTGTATGATCAACACTGTGGACAGTTCTGTTTTAATTGGACTACACTAATGTTCCCTAAATCAAATTTTTATGTACTGCAGAGCTCAACAGTTCTACTGCCAAACCCCAACAATATCCTTGGTTGACTGTTGTACAAAATATACATTTAGAAAATAAAAAGTAAAGGAGCTTAATGAGAAAATTGCTCAGGAAGAGAACATCCAGTTGCAAAGTAAAGCATACAGGACTTGGGAAATTCCAAATCAGAACTTGCTTACACTTTCTTAATCTGCTTACCTTGTGTATGTATGCTAGCCCCAAGATACCCATGAGTTGTTAGTGTTTCTGCTTTCCAGATTTTTGTAGTGACTTGTCTGGGACAAAATAGACAAACTAAAATCTGCAACCAATAGGATGTGTCAATATTAAGAATACATACATATGGCTCTGCTCAGAAACAACAAAAGCAGATATAAATCCAGAATTCCAACAGAGGAGAAATCCCAAGAGCTTTTGTTCTGAAATAAAATATTTTGTCTTAAAAAATTTTAGGAACAAAATGGAATAGCGTTACCATATTTTTTCTGGAATTTCAAAGACAAACAGATCTGTGTACCAGACATCAGGTCTTCAACATATGCACTGTTTGACTGATGTTTGCATCCAGAATACAACTGGAACTATTGTACACAGACAATGAAAAAACCCAGAAAGTTACTGACATCCAGAAATTACTCACAAATGGTTACAAGTCTCTAATTGGAACCACACAGTGTATCTGGGACGAAGATAAGGAGGGAGACTAGGCCATTATGACAGCCTTAGCCTACAAATACAAATTTCAAGATCCCTGATATTCCATCTCTTAGTCCTTTCATCCAAATTAGTGTAGATTTCTGTGTTTGAAGCTCAGGTCTGTCCCCACATGCCAAAAGGTGTTCCATATATTTCTGAAAAGGGACATAGAGATACAAAAGAAAAAGCCAAAGGGAGGGGTAGACAATCCTCCTAACAGCATAAGCCTAACACAAATGCACTTCTATCACTCAAGGCCATAAGAGACATATCAAAGACTGATGAACGGAGGCACAGCAAACCTCCAGAAACACTTCACAAATATAAGATGGCAAGTGGGAGATATATTAAAGGGCTGGATGTGAGCCAGATCTAAACAGCCCAGGTATACGCTGTCTCCAATCTGACTCATCTTCTAGATCAGGTGATAAAATAGCCCTTCTGCTAGTACAGCTATACACCTCAACTGCTTACAAGACTCCAGCTGCTTGAAAGAAGTCAGTAACTATAGAAAACTATATAGGGCTCATTTTTATTAAAGGTGTGATAGAGTAATTCCAGGGCAGGAGGTAATTCCCAACTTTATCTCTTTAAACTTACAGTCCTTAAACTTACCAAGAACTTCTATCTTCTCAACGTGTAAGCAACAGATAACAGGACTAGATTAATCTAGTTGTATGACTTATCAAAAAATTCCTTTTAATATTTAACATTGTAAAGGATGAATAAAAGTACAAGAGCCAAAGAACCTCCTAACACACAGTGATAGTGCATTAACACCTAACAGTCTGCAAGAACAAACTCACAGTTTTGTTTCAGTCCACTTCACTAGATTTATCTCCATATATGTGGGAGAAAACATTTTTTTCCTCTCACTGAAAATTTGATCATAGGAAGACTGACATACCAGACAGACTACCGGGAAGTCAACTATTTTAATGATTTTGTGAATCATCCTGTCTTTATCCAGTGTAGATTCCCAGTGAACTTCTGTCATCATCTGGATGCTAGACCACCATTCCGGGACACAAAGAGAATACAGTAACATACCTTCTGAACCACAGATAATTGTGTGGTTAATGTCAGCATTAGTTAAGAATCTGTCACTGACAGTAGCTAAATTGCTGGGCTTTCCCTCCTGTAGCCTGACTGGAAAGCACATTTCTTTGTTTACTACTAAGACTACGTGCTCAGAATTTCAGCTTACAAAAGCTACTTTAAAGCAATTACAGATCTCAAATATAAAGTTGTGATTTTGAAAACAAGCGTGTACAAGAACATGGAAGGCAGAAGCCATGTATCTCTGCTTAAACCCATGACCCAAAACCTACCTTGAAAGTACGTATTTAATTCCTGTGGACCTAGTTAGTCATCTGGGTAAGGCTGAAATTAGTTTAGAAGTCTTTTAACCACTTTACTGAGCTGAAGTCTTAAGCACACACTTAGCTTGAAATGCTTGCCCAAGTCCTGCTGCAATTTGAGCCAGGTCTTGTCTCATTAGGACCAGCGTTCCACAGTCCTGAGGTCATTTTTATTAGTCTCTTCTAGCAACTTGTGTATGACTGCTCAGGAGTGATATCAAAATTGAAAAAGGTTCCAAGTCCCCTCAGAAAAGCTGCTTCTAACCCAATATTAAATCCCCAAGGTCTGATCAGATATATGTGAATATTTTTCTTAGGATGACTGTTCAACTATAGGCAATTTCACATGGGGCAATTTGTTGGCTTGCCTGAAAAAACAATACAGTAACAGGTTACTTCCGAGGACCATGGCACACAGGAAAGGAGGACACAGAAATTCTAACTTCTCACAGTACCTATTGGGAGCCCTCACAAACACTCATCTCACGAGACTTTCCTGATAAGTCAGGCTCAAGAAGAAATACAGCCTGCCTGGAAGTTATGACAGCAGGATTGCCTACTCCACACCCAGAACCAAGCTGACACTGCTATATATTCCTGAGTCCTTCAGGTTCTGTCAAGTTTCAAATGGTTCCCAGGCAACTGTAACATGGAATCAATTGCTGCCTGTATGCTGCTCTGCTCCATCTGCTCCCCCTTGGCATCATCTCAAAGAGGATGTTTCTGGTGAATAAGTAACATATCCGGGGTTCAGAGAATTTGTTTATATATTTCTAACACAGTGACAAATTAAACTTCTTTGCTGAAAGCTCACGGCTGTTCTGAAATCACTGAACACAGCTGCTCTAATTCCCTTGAAGTTACTATTATGGTCACTTACTCAGTTAGAAATACCCTTACTTATGCTTGATTAGGAGCACTAATGCAGATCCACCTTCACTTTGCACTAGGCAGTAGGATCAACAGATTTTCTCTAAGTTAGGAGCTAAATTAATTTAGAAGTATGGTTATCAATGAATACACAGACATTTCCCTACTTTATTTTGATTTCATGTCAGTAGTAAATCTATGTACACATATACACTGTATATACCCACTGCAACTGAGGACAGGTAGCAGTGTAGGGCAATGTTCAATCAGATTACACCTCCAATCGGAGTTGACTGAAATCCTGCAAGAGGAACAGGGAAGGAGGGCAGTCTGCAGAACTCTGCTGGTTTCTATAATCCAGGAATTTAGCATTAGCAGATGCCTTGGTTACACTAAACAGGAAAATGCGCTTTTAAAATACTTCATGGAAGAATTTAAGGTTTTGAAAACTCCTACACAAACATATTTCATAAATACAATTTGATTTTACTGCATTATAGAACCTCTTACATCTGAGGCATTTTTCTAGAAGCTTTATAACAGAGTTCATCATGACACACTGAACAAGTGTTAACATCCCTTTAAGCAAAGTAACAGCTTTGATCAGGTCTGCACCCCTTTCTACTACATGACCTGTTTATCACACCAATACTTGCAAATCATTTATCCTTAAAAAGAACAAAACAAATTCTACTTGCTACAGTAAACTACTTTAGGCAATCATCATGGATTTACGATGTTGTCTCCATCCCCCCAAACTTGTAAACTAATGAAATGGAAAAAATAGACATTTCAGGAATTCTGAAATAACATATTACAGAACTTGGCTCAGTAAGAACTGTTGTGCTTGAGTAATGACAGCACTATTTAGAGACCTGAATCTATAATATCCTTAACCCAAGTTAAAAGGCTCATCAAGTGACACAAGCGCATTTTGATCAACTTTGCTCATTTTTGGACTAAAGTCAGTCTACTTAATACACGGGCAAGGAAGAGCTGCAAAGGTCAACTTTAAGGAGACAGTGAAAACATAGGAAACTATTTGCTTTTGTAATGTGTGATTTTAAATGTATACACTTCCTTGCACTACAAATCCTATTCTTTCCTTGTACCCTGACTACCACTTATGAAAACCACAATTCTGGTGTAATGTAAACAGAACTGTCAAATCCTGTCAGACACATCTAAATAAAATTTCCTTCTTGCAATTTATAGAACAAACCTGTTCATCTGCTCCCACAGCTCTGACACTTGAAAAGCCAATTGAAAAACCAAGCCTTTCAGAACTTCAGCTAAACTTTACTCCTAACAGAATCTTAAGAGGGTGATTTTCATCTGAATGAGTATTTTGACATCAGATCTTACTTATTCAAACATGTTTAGATACACAATTTAAAAAAAAAAGATAGGCCCAACAGCAAGTCCTGAAATTTGAACAATTCCTGATATTTCTTTATTTCAAAATCAAAAATCATGTGCCAGAGCTGATGGCTGTCGTGAGGAGTGCCTGATATCCACTCTTCTCTTGTTAAACTAAGAGGGTCTGATTGTTGCAGGAGACAATACATTGCTTGTATTCCTCACTCCAGTTGCTGCTTCTTTAGAGGCCTTGTCGTTTAGAATCTCAGCACCTCTTCTGGTGATGTACTAGGTTAATGCTTGAACACCTCTTAATTTTATGGAATTATTCCGGATTTAAGACAATGAGTTTGGCCCATTTTATCCCTTAATCCAGTGATCTCGTGTGCATATGATTGGAACTATGCATAACCCTCAGACTCTGAAAATCCTGATACTAGAAAACAAGTCCTTAGTTATACTGTATGTTCAGGCACAGAGAAGAGTATAATCAGAGGCAAGAGGGAGAGTGGTATAGTGAAGGAAGAGCCAGGGCTGAGGGAATTACTCTGAGAGAGATCCTGATGCTAAACTTCTCCTCGTACTAGCTATGCAGGCATGTAACGATCCTTGCGGCTGCTGAAATGCAGAACTTGTGCTATTCCAGAAAATCTGTGGGTTATATGCATGAAAATATGTTAATCAGAACAGTCCTGGCTCCCCACAAGAGTATCACAGCTGCACGAGTCTCTGCCAACTATGGAAACTTCCATTAGCCTTTCTGACCTTGCAGGCCAACATTTATATAAATCTCTCAGGGTATAAAAAAAAAAAAAGATATAAATTAGAATGTTTAACCTATTGACTTTATGAACTATTTCAGCTGAAATGCCAAGAATGAATCATACAAGTATCAGTACTACAGTAGCATTCTCTTATGACTCAAACAAGAGCTAGGGTCTTACTGAGCCTCTATGTGAGCATAATGTGCAAAATGTCTGCCTCAGCCTCACGTCGCCTTTGAAACAGTGGCAGAGGTCTTGTAACTCTGAATAACTAGAAGCTGATCATGGAGAAAACATGAGGAAAGGCCCCCATTTAAAAAAATGAAGCAAAACAACAAACACCACGTTAAAACTTTATGGACTCTGTACTACGTTTTTATCACAGAGAAACAACGTTCAATTTAAGGAAAAATTTATGTTCTACTTTTACAGAACCTTACGAGAACAAGTACCTATGTGCAGAAGTTCAGCTCCTTTGACTTAATTCAAACCCTAGTAGGAACAAAGTCTTAAATACATTAAGATCTGCAAGCACTGAGGTATAAGAATGGGAGAACTGGGAAGGAAGCGTATTCTATTCTGTTCTTTTTAATAAGGCCTGCTTATATCTGTGTTGATGGCAATGAATTTGAGCTCAGCAAAAGTAATTAAATTGATGAATTTTCATTTTTTTTTTCCCAAAAATACTCCTCCTCAAAAAGTGGATAAAAGTAAACATGAAACTCACTGTGTCAATGTTGTGTAGCATGACCATGTCTTGCTCTAAATTTTCTAAATGAGAAAGGGATTTTGACTCTTACCAGGACACCGTAAATATATCTGCTTTTTAAACATGCAAATGAAGTCCTTATGTTTTAGCAGTCTATGTGCAAATGCAACTAAAACCAGCTTGGCAGGACGTATCTGTTCAACCCTTTCCTCATATTTCTAGGGCATTACTCAGAGGGTTCTAAAGCTACAGTTGCTCAGTTCATTGTTGACAGAAAAAGCCACCATAATGTAAACCAAATACGAGATATCAAATGCAGGTTCTATGCCATTGCAACGTCATTTTAAAACAAGACAGACTTGTCCAGGTGAAATGGCAAACTAAGCATGCTAGCTTCTCCGCTGACGTATGTAGAGATCATGAAGTTCATGCTGTTCTGTCACTAAGCCTTTACTTAGTAGATTATTAGTCTGTATTTTCAAGAATAAACAGCAGCGATTTTGCAATAAAATGCTAATTGCTGTCAAACGAGTTTTCACTTTAGCGCAGGGATTTAGTGGCACTCAACATTAATGGAAAACACAGGAATACAGAGAGGAATTATTTATAACAGAGTGCACTGATCCAGTGTTTTTCTTGCCTTAAAACATATATGCTTATATGTATTTGATTTTAGAAACTCCCAGTAGATATCAGACAGGGAATTGTAAATATCTAGTATGAATAAAAGTCTTGTTGCAGTTCTTCATTCTTAAACTAGCAAAAGATAGATGAGTTGTAAAATCATGGACTTGTAAAGCTGACTAAATTAATAAAAAAAAATTCAAGCTACACAGTAAATAGGCAGAACTTCAATTGATTTATTGAGTTGTGTTTTGAGAGTTACTGTAAATTACCTTCCAGCCTCTGGCACTAAGGGATAGGATTTAATGATGTTACTTGCTACTGCAAAATCCATCTATTGCTACTCAATATTTAAACCCCGTACTGTTATTAAGGACCAAGGAAGATACTCACCACTAAAATACAGATTCATGCTGACATGTAAATCCTCAAACACAAACAATGATTTAGGAGTTAACAAGAAATATAAGGAGAAACTACTCAAAAAGCAGGCACCTGGGTGGTGCAACAGGTAAGGAACTGTTTCCCATCAGGGGATATAAAGCAAAGAAGTTCTACATCCTTTTGCATGCAAAGAAAGCAAGCAAGCAGTGAAAGATGGACACAACAGTCTGAATAAAAACTCATTCCCACCTGAACTACCTTAGTGTAAATCATCACTTGCTATGCTGTTTCCTCAGCAGCTTTATTCATATATTCATAGAACCATAGAATGTTTTGAGTTGGAAGGGACTTTTAAAGGTCACCGAGTCCAACCCCCCTGCAGTGAGCAGGGACATCTACAACTAGACCAGGTTGCTCAGTGCCCCGCCCCATCCACCCTGACCTGGAGTGTTGCCAGGGATGGGGCTTCCAGCACTTCTCTGGGCAACCTGTGCAAGTGTTTCACCATCCTCAGTGTAAAAAAAAATTCTTCTTTATATCTAGTCTTAATATACCCTCTTCTAGCTTAAAAAAGCATTACCCCTTGGTCCTGCTAAAATGTCTGTCTGCATCTCCATTTAAGTAATGCTGCAATAAGGTCTTTCTAGAATGTTCTCCTATCCAGGCTGAACAACTCCAACTCTTTCAGCCTGCTGTAATAGGAGAGGTGTTCCAGCCCTCTGATCATTTTTGTGGCCCTCCTCTGGACTCACTCCAACAGGTTCATCCCTTTCTTGTGCTGAGGACTCCATGTATTGGTGGGTAGGTAACAGTCTGCAAGTAACAGTTGTTCTTTCAGGAAACGTCATTAGCAAACGAACTTAGGAAACCTAGTTTCAGGCTCGGTAGTTGTCATGGTTCATGAAGTCTTTATAAAGTAAATGTGATGCCTAAGCCAGTAACTGCTAGCCATGATTGGTTCTGAGAAATACGTTACCCAACTGAAAAGTTCATTATTTGTGAACTCGGAAGCAAAACAGCAAGTTAACTAAAGCCTCTAGTTGAAGGCTATATTTTTGTCTTTATCATGCCGTGGTGTGTTATATTACATCTTAATTCTTTATGACTTCCTGGAACTTTTCTGGATTGAAAAGACGTGTTTAAAGTCTCTTGCATTCATTCCCGAGGCCAAATGATTTTTAACTTGTCCACCTAATTGCAAAACTTAAGATTGGAATTGCAAAACTGAAGTTAGGCAATTTTTCTTCCTGCTGAATAATTATTTTCTGTCAGCTCAGTAAAAACTTAATCCAAGGAATCATGCACAAATTTTTATTCTTTTCTTTTTCATTGACAGGTTTAGAGAAGAAAATATTTCACATGCTTCCTACCCTGCAGGATGTGTAATGTGCCACAGGCAGGTTTTATAATGCAGTTAAAAGTAGAGCTACTTACATAGTAGGAAAAAAAAATTAAAAAAAAAATCTACTCTTTCCAGGCCCTATAATTTTAGGAATTGCCTTTAAGTAGTACAGGTATGAAATTTTTGGTCAGAAAAAAATATTTCTAAAGTGTATATTTCTTCAAAGGTTGTATGTCATAGAGAATCAAAGTGCTATTCTCCCCAGGACCAAAAAGGAATAAGAGAAGTCTGACAAAACATTGCCTCTCTGCAGAAAAGCAAAAATCAACCAAGATTAAGTATATTAATCCCATCAATACCTGCCAGTGTACTTAAATTTAAACACAGAGTCAATGCATATTGAAGTTAAGTATGTGAATGGTGTTTGAAGGCACAGGGATGAAATCTATATGCAAATACTATTTTGCTAACTGTACTGTTACTTGAACCTACCTTCTCTTTAATATTTACAGGAGAACTGATTTCCGCCATCTTTCTTCAGGTGAGAGTATTATCTGTGAAAGGAGAAAAAAAAAAAACACAACAAAGATTCATTTGGAGGTTTTAATCCCAACCTGTCAAAGCTACATCTATAAAGATTAATTGCATGTGCTTACCAATAAGAGAAACATAAGAACACTTACTGTCCTACACAGCAGTGCTCTCAATCTTGCCAAAGAACAAAGACAGTCTAAATTTCATACCTTCCCCAGATTAGTTCTGCAAACGCATTTTAAAATGCCTCATAGTTATGAATCTGGAGAGAAGGGGTATCATGCTACTTGCAGCCATGTCTCTTGGACCCTATTAATTGTTACTTGATACCTTTGAAGCTTTAAAGGCCAGGAATACCTTAGACAAAGTCAACAGCTGCTGCTTTCGCATCTACCAGCAACCTCAATATTTGCCAGAAAAGATCCTGCCTTAAAAAGCAGCTAAATGTGCCAGAAGTGCACAGCTGACAAGTGTTGCATGGCTGTTTTGTTCTTTTGGGTGTTCTGGTGGTTGCGGGTTTTTTTTCCCAAAACTAATTCTGAGGATTTAGCCACACAGCTTCTACTGAAGCTAACAGGGTTTGTATACTTAAATTTCCAAGTCTGCTCTGAAAACTTGGGCACGTGAGTGGAATTTGCACGTGATTAAGAAACCCTGTAATATGCTTCTATTTCCAGTTACGTGGCTGGGTGAGACACACTGTACTACATGGTGAAGAGTTAACACAGGGAAGGGAGTCCAGTTGCCTAATCCTGCTTCCATCAGAACCAACTGCCTTAGACTTCAGTAAGGAACAGGCTTGATCACATTTTAGAACTAAATCACACACAAAGAATTACAGCAAAGACAATCAAATGGAATAAGAGCTTGTCTTAGTCATCAAATTTAACTCCACAGAAAACCGATAAGTAGATGTACATAAAGGAGAACAAAATCTTAGTTCTTTCCAAGTTTACGTTGAAACACTTCTTCCTTTTACTCATTTGAGCCCTTTGCTATGCAGACTAATACAAGGTTCCCATAATTCCTCTAAATCTCTTCTAATGCACTTAAACAATTCTCCCTTAACTCCTGCTTTAAAATATAGAACTTCAGTGGAGTTCAAACTCCAGAAACCAAGTACTTCTATTACAGTATCCACCAATAGCATTTAAATCTTGCTATTAATTTTTGTATGTATCCATTTTCTAATTAAAGTGATGAGATTCAAGAAAGCAGGTTTTCAAAAGTAATGTGACTTTGTTTGTGGTAAATGTGAAAGAGACAATAAGAAGGTGAAAAATGAATGAATTTTTGAGTTTTGGCTTGATGAAGAACAGATACTGACTTACAGAAACACAAACCAGGTGTCAGAAGAAAAAAGTAACCTTTCTTATTGTCAGGTATTTGAAAACAAACAAACAAAACATGCTTGAAATAAGTAAAGTTCTTCCTGACACCTCTATTTTACTATACCAAGAACAGATACTCTCTAATAAAACTCACACACCTTATACCTGACTTCAATCAGTGTCAATTATTTTGGCAAGACACTGAGCTGGAGTCTCACTGTGTCTGGTAAGACTTCTTCCTGGCAACTGGACCACTCTGTCACACTGAATGCCTTACTGTCTGCTGGTATTTCAGATCAGAAGATTTCTCTCTTCATCCCTGCTTAAATCAAGGATGAAAGGAAAGAGTTCAAACTAGTTTTTGTCAAACTCACCTAATGGCTAAAAGCAGAGTTATAAAATGTCTGGACAGAGCAGGCAGCAAGATCACACAGAACAGAAGCTTGGGGCAACTCCATGTCCAATATTTAGTGTGTTCTAACAACTAATGGAAAGTGTTGAGAAATGACTGTAGTCTGTAGTATCTATATAACTTTTTTTAAATGTATTTCTTGTTTTTTGCTGTCAGCTGCTCAGAACATGAGATACAAGTCATAAAGTTTCCCACACAGACTGGAAAACAGATCTGAAATTACTCTGTCAGTCTTCATCTCCTTTACTGCTTTTCAGAAAAGCATGCCTTCTATTCTAGTGACATCAAAACCATGCTGGATTGCTATTATTCTCTAACAAACAATTAAGGAATAGTTAAGAAATTTGACTATTTCACCCTTACATCTACTATCTAGCAGCTTCTGCAATGTTACAGACAACCGATGGAAGCCTACCCTCTTGCTTACCAATTTAAATACACTTAATCTGATCCGATGTCTTTTAACAACATTAGCAAGAGAAAAAAAAAGTGTCCCAGAGGAACCACCACACAACACAAACACAATAAGGATTATATAGCTAACAAGTCCTTCTGACCTTAACATCTAAAACAATGAGAAAAGATCTTTGTCACCAGAAATCTTCCAGTTCTGCTTTTTCAGCATATGCTTCACTGGTTTTGTACCAGAACTGCTCATTTTAAAACTGCATCTTGTATGAAGCAAATTAACCCCAATAATCATACTTGGTGATGGCCCCATGCTTCTCAATTTATGTTGCTTCAATAGCTAAATAATTCTTCAAAATGAAATTCCATTTGCTGATTAAACTCTACTACAGCACTCTGCCAAATTTACTCTCGGTGGCGATGCTTTTACCCGGTTTAAAAATCAGGCATAAAAACTTCATACAACACCTTGCCAGATCTGACTTGTCTCTTCTTTGCTGCACGCTCCAGGTATTGCTATGATTATGGTCTTCCACTGATGAATGTGGTGCTGATTCAGCTAGCTTGTAACTGCAAGCTGTTTCAAGAAGACTTGGCAAGCAACAGAAAATAGACCCTTGGTTTCTTTTTTCCTCCTCTTTTTTTTTTTTTTCCCCTCTCTTTTAAGATCAAGAGCTGAGAGGACACCAGCTTTTACAAATGGCCTCATTCCTTGACACTTCAGACTCTTAATATGCATACTACAGCTTTAAAAATGAAGATGCTAAAACTTGAGTTGCAGCTATTTTTCATTCACCTTCTCCAAGGACAGATAATTTAAACAACCAGCATAAAACACTGACTTAGATATCTCAGTTCAGCACTGTTTGTTACATAAAATACAAATGATATATTAAAAGGAAAATATTAGTGTAGCACTAATTTTTAAAAATATCCTTTATGGCTATACTTAACAGCTAATCAATTTAATTTTCTTATTGTAGCATAACCCGATTTATTGAATTAACTGGTATTTTTCCTCTGATGGTACTTTAATCTTGTATTGAACAATTACTTCATTTCTAACCTTGTGACAAAAGATAATAGCACATGAATAATTTTATGAAAAAACAGTCCCACTGAAGTTTAGAAGCTTTACGGCTAGGCTTGGATCTAAATTTGAGCTGCTACATTTTCATCCTGAACTCTTCAGAGAAGCTTCTTTATGCCTGAGCTGTAGAACACCAGAATATAGCCCTTATCTGAGCCCTAAAGCCAGGGAAGAACTGTGCTTTGCATGCCACTAACAGCATACTCAGAAACATAAAAAAGGTGTGTGGAGAAAGATCTTTCGCAGAAGATTTTCTGCAGTGGCTAAGATTTATCTTGGCATTAAATTTATCAGGCATAAAGCATATAGTACATGAGAGGTTGTTAGTTTATCTGCTTTGTCTTTCCCCACATCTCTTACATTTTTTTACATTCCTGAAATGTCCGTGTGTCATACCAACAAGCCTTCCATGAAAAATAAATGAAAGCAAAAAATACTACAGAATCTCTTACATAAACTGATCATTAATTTCTGATACCGATTTCCAAATGTATTACCTGGACTAGGAGATCACTCAATTGCTTGTTACATCCTGACCTCGTATACTGATGGAAAAGTATTTCTAGACTTATTACGCACGTCCAAATGAGACATTTTACTTGCTTTGTAAAATGAAGCATTTCAACAGCATTCAAAGGAAGTCTGCACAGAAGACTGGATTAAGCTGGGCAGAGCCTTACATCTTCCTCCTACCAAATGAAGTAATTTCTATTACTCTACACAGATTTAGAGCAAACATGAAACTCAACCAGGGCAGCTGAGGTGCTGGCACATGCTCTGTTCTGCAGACCTTAACTGCAAGCAGCAACCTGCAGTAGGGCAGATAGTTAGGAACAGCCTTTAACCACTGTAGCAAGATATGCCAGAGCTCCTATGCGTGTGTATACACAGACACATACACACCTGTCTCAGCCTTCGTATGTGGCTGCTTGCCCTGCCTTTACAGCAGTTTGCTTTCTATCCTCAAGCAGCTCTGAAATCCCACTGCTGCTCTGTTCAACTTCCAAAGAACACCCACCATCTTTCCACTATTACCGCCTTTGGAGGTGTTTGGCTCAGACACTTTCCAACCAGACAGGCCTTTAGGTAAAGTTGACCAACACTCCATTTTATACCATGGGTAGGACTGCCTGCATCTCAAGCGTCAGAGAATCAGGAGATCAAGTCAGTGTCCTGCCTCTACCGCAAAACCTGACAATTATCACCTGGCACACTGAAATTTCAGACTAAGAAACAATATTAGAAAAAGAAGAAACGTGCTGCACTCCAACAAAATGAAAAGAATCTCCTTGCAAATACACAGAGGGAGAAAGGAGTTTATGACAGTGTAAATGTTGCCATAAAGATATAATTTGTGAAAATCCCCTGGCAGTAAGCTCTATCAGCATGGAACAGATTGTGTGTGACACCTTTTCCACCATTTCTGACATCTGAAGATGCAACTTATCTTTGGCAATGGAGAACAGAAAATTCCCCATAGACCAGCATAGAATAATCCAGTGTGGGAAGAGTTTCACATCTGTAGGTTTAGGAATGAATAGTCTCCTCCACCCCGAAAATGACACATTTCCTCATCTGCCCACTGCAACTGTTTCCTTTTATAATGTTTCTCGCCCCCAGCACAGCAGGAATCTCAGCTCTAACTGACTTGATCCTTGCCAATGCTTCTCTAATCTCTATCTGCTTCCGCAGTCATCTGCTGCATCTTGTGCTAACCCACTTCTTCCTTTCACTGTGCTAATTTCTTTCAAACAACCCATGACTAACCTCTTCAAAGTTTCACACGACACCCTTACAAAACCCTCCACTAGGTTCTTTTGCCCTGCCCTCCTCTTCCCTTTTACACATCAAGCAACCCCAGGACTATGGACACTTTGGGCCACAGTACAGCAACACAAGGCAGGAGATAGATATATGGTCCTACCACTGATAAACTTAGCAGCCCTACTAAGCAAGGCTATAGACAAAGTCACTGAGTAAGCTTTCACTGTTAAGAGAGAAACCGGAATTTACAATTTTGTCAAATATGTTCATGAAGTAGATCAATGCTAGAATACGTATTTTTATTTTTATTTTTAATTTTAATTAAGGACCATTTACTCATTTTCAAATAGTTCAGTCAAAATCCCCCAGCTCCAAAAAGTTAGCATGCAAGGTCCAGGCAAAACAAAACAATTACAATTTTAGAGACACCTTCAAAAAATAAGATGTAAATGTGAAGCACCTAATGAGATTGTAGCAGCCTGCACTATGTTTTCATCTTCTGCATTTCTACTTCCTCTATAGAATTACATCTCATTTTTAAATGGGATTCCTATCTATCCATCTGTATTACATTACACTGTCTTGCCCGCAGACTTTCACATGCCCTAGGTAAAGACAAAACCAGCAGAATCAGACACACATGGCCTCCATTCCACATTTGGCTTTGGCTTGCATGGTAAAGAGATGTTGAGATGTTACCAGAGAGCTGAAGATAAAGGCTGGCATGAACACACCTTTTCTGATACAGTTACCATTGTTATATCAGAAAGATTGACAAAATTGCAAGAGTGTCATTCCAAAATTAAAATATTTTAGAAAGGACTTTTGGACTTCACTCAGATTTTATTTAAAGAGCAGAAGAAAGAATTACCTCATTAGGTTAAAGGTCAAACAACAGCGTGCATGCAACTGTGAGTTACAAAAATTAGTCTCCTTAGCTGCACACAAAGCCCTGCCACTGTAGTTGCAAAACTACTAGATAGCATCAGATTTAGACAATTGCCTTCACTATCTTGAGATTAGCAGTGGGTATGATTTTCTATTTGCTGTAGTCTAGTATCTAAAGATAAATATAGTAATTAAAAAATAAATGCATAAATATAACCAGTGTCAAAGACACCTAGGACATACTAACAAGTGTCCTCCCAGCTATCCTTTTAGCCTTCTGCTTCATTATAAATAAACACACTTAGCAAAAACAACATAAAGTGTAATTAATACAGAACTGCTATTTTTCCCGTAGTTTCATGTCTGTCTAAAGATTGGACCCAGAAATGGTACACGCCATCACTTTGCATTTCCTGATTTTCAGAAGTTTGAGATTAGTCACTTCAGATAGTTAAACGCCTCTGGCTAAGGTTGATGATATCTGAGGCCTTTAGTATCTTTAAAATGCATGCACAAACATATGTGCACATACACTCCAGAAAATTCTCCATTTGCAGAGCCCAATCCCAACTACCGTCCCCTAGTCATGTTTGTCTCAACCACAGAACACGGCTGTTGCCTCTGCAGTCTCCCTTCTCCTCAGCTAATGCATTCCCATTCCCTGATGGTCACCACACTCTGCCTGAAACCTACTGGCTGCAGAGTCGGAAACATCTCACTTATTCCACATGTAGGTCTGGATTCCTACAAAAAAAAAAAAAAAAAAAAAGAGGATTATGCTCCCCCATTGTTTATCACCCCCTCTCTGAGGATTTCTGAAATGATTGACATTACAATCTAAGCAAGACTGAAATGATTGACGTTACAATCTGAGCAAGAAGCAGATGTCTCAGATCTACAGCCTTGCAGACTGCTTACTTGAAAATGGACATTAAGGCATAAAAGTTTGAAAATATGCAGCGGCACATCAAGAAGTCAATTATGTTAACAGTAAAAAATCCAGATGTGAGACCATGGATCTATCTGCTATAAAGAGAGAGGGGACAGATGTGAGAATAGGATATGAGAGGAAGGACAGTCCTTAGCACCTGGGTCAGTGTCCTTTGAAGTCTGTTTCCTCTCCTTCTGAGATTTCTGCCAAGGACAGGAATGATAGAAGCAAGTATCACAGTAACACTGTGGTGTCCAACCAGCGTCACAACAAAATGGTTAAGCACCATTCTGATGTACCATATTGCTCTTTGATCTTATGCTCTCCTCTTCCTAAGCAGAGATGGTATTAGTAAAACCCAGGGAGAGCCTTCTGCTTCTCCTCTTGTGTCAGTTAGCTCACTTCCCTCTCCCAGTCCCAGTGTGTGAACAAACACATGCCACTACATGTCGGCTCCATAGGCATTGTTGCTTTCACACTGGAAAGAGTGCGACGGTCCTCCTCAGGTCCTCCATGCACCTGGTGCTGCAGCCCCCACTATAAGAAAGTCCTGCAGCGGAATTCTCCAGTCCTTATAAAGATCAGTTTGAGAGAGAGTCAAAAAAGCTACTTGACTGGCATCTTCCCCAAACTTCATTAATATTTCATCCCAACAGTCAGCGATATGACCATAGCTTTTAATAAGGACATCACAAAAGATTCTCGCTGTATTTCCTATCATTGGTTCACAGACAACACCACACTCTTCTTACTACAGCAAAGGCTGCTTACAAACCCTCTTGCTGTATGGTCTTTGAATGCTGGCTCTGTCCTATCTAAGCTAAGTTCTTCACTAACACAAGTTTCAGTGTGGCTTCCCCAAAAGACCAGTGTTACTGAACCAGCTGCTGTTAATTTGTGCCAAGTGACCGATATCATTTAACAGTTAGCACCTAACTTAACTATCCCATAGATCTTTAAGTACAAGAATCTGCTAATTTTGTAGAATATATCTTGAAATGAGAAGGATCCAAAAGAGCTGGTTACATTTAGGTCATTATACACAACCTGCATCTGGGCAAGAGAGATCAATTTAGAAAAAAAAAAGCAATTAAGAAAGTATATGTTGTGGTACCTTCAGAATCAGCCTTTACACAGAAAATCCTGTTCAAACTTAAATACAGTGTAAGTGGCATTACACTGCAGTGAAATAGATCAAAATGATTCTCAAAGCCTCTGGCTCACAAGGGCAGAAAATTGAAGACAACAGCCAAACCCTGAGAGCTGCAAAATATATGTGCACATTTGCAATAATGATAAAAAAGGTAGCAAGTGGTAACATTTTGCTGACTTTTCTTGCACTTGAGCAATTTTAGCCTAATGTGCTCAAGAATACCAAACACTGGAAATTTCTTTTTACTAATGCTTCACCTTGAATTCTACAGCCATCTCTGCCATCTCCTTGCATTTTCACCTTGTAAAATGTGGTCCCTGCTCTTAACTATATACGTAACGAAACAGCTAAGAACTCTGCCATGAGACACCTGAATCACAACATCAACAAGAGGCCAGCTCTGCATTAATTACAGCAAATTACTGGAATAAAGAAGGGCATACATGCGAGTCCTGTGTAGTCCAATGTATCCATGTTGCAACAGATGGGTACCAATACAAAGCAGATATTCTGTAACTGCTGGTTTTATATATGTTTACATACATATATATATGCAGGCACATACCCATACCCAGAAATGCTACTTTCACCAAGTTCTGTGACAACCCATGAGCCGATACAGAATGTGTATGTATGCATCCGTCTCACTTTCTGTCAGAGAATCATCAGAGCATCGTTAGGTTTCACTAGGAAACACATTAACTTCCCCTGCCCAGAAACTATCTTACTGGAATAAAGTTGTTTTTCTTCTAAGAATTCATACATCTATTCCATAGCAATACATATACATTCTTACACCGACAGTCACCTTCTGCACTTAACAATTAGTAAACAATCATTTGCTTCCATGTGATAAGAACACTACTCCTTCATTTTCCTCACTCCAGCAATCTGAAGGCAAGAACTCCAGCACCACTCCATCAACATCACAACTGCCAGCGACTGCTCGGGATAAAGTGGCAACTTGCTTGGCCACAGTGCTCTCCACTTTAGAGAACGCACCCAGAGGCTGTATACTCTCCCCACTCCACAAGAGAATCACTCCCAAGAGCCTAGAGCCTATGTTCTGCTGGCTGGCATCCTAGAGGAGCATCTGAAGAGCACCACTTTGATTCAGCATAAACTGAGTATGTCCAAAATTCCTGGGTTTGCTATCTATATCTCAATAGTAGAGCTGAGCCCAATTCAAAATAGCTGGATTCAGCTACATGGCCAGTAAAATGGTCCCCTCTGATAGCAGGAGGGAGGCATGAGGGATCTGGAAAGAAAACTTCAGACTGGGAAAACTCACTTTCCATAGCAATGCTTGCCAAAATAAGCATTAGCATTTTGCTCTTCCTCAAGCGCCTGAAAGAACCTTGCCAATTGTACTGATAAAGAGAAGTGAAGTAGTAAAATACAATCTACCCAGATTCTACATTTGCATGAAACTCCTGCAAAACAAACAAACAGAAAGTTAACTTTCCGTTTCCACAAACTAGCTATTATTTTCCAAGTCATTCTTGCCAGGAGCTTGAGTCATTAAAAGTCATTTATGTTGGCTCCTATTTCAGCTCAGAATTGCATGCCAAGAGACAGTGTCAGCTAATTTGCTTCTGCGGTTGCCCAAATGTCGACTGCTAGAAAAGTATGGCATGGGAACGCTAACAGTAACTATCTGATATAGTAGTACAGCTTACCTCAATTACCGTGAGTTCTCTGAGCAGTAAGAGCAGAGGGACAAAAGTGACTATCAGGAAGCGTTCAAACTCATGCTGTTTTAGATATTAAGAAACAAAACTCAAACTTCTACCAGCAGACTGGTACAGTGCAATTGTAATAGTAAATTCTCATAATCCTGAAATAAATCTCAAGTTCAAAGTTATGGAGCTATTTAGATCTCAGCTTTCTTTTTACTGTCTAACTCCATGCTGCCTTTCCTTCTCACTCAGAATCTCTGAAGAGCCAGTTTACCATTGCTAGATGTGCAGGGCTGATTCTCAGTACATACAGGTTGAAGCAACTCCTTTGAATTCAATGAGCTTTATGAACTTGAACCAGCTGCTTGCTGGTCCCACAGGACAGTACAAGGCTCTCCAGCAGAGCCACCCACCCGCAGACAGAGAAGGAGGCTGGGGGCAGTGGCACTTTGAATACGGTCACCAGAGCTGCCCTGGTCGCACAGAGAATTACCGCACTCATGATAAATTGGCAAGTTTACAGTGAGTTTGGGGAAGGGAAGAATTTTACCAAAGCTCTGAAAGAGCTCCTGAAGTAAACTGCTTTTGATGAAAACTGATAAAGCCAGATACTCAACCGGAGGCAAGACAGACCTAAAGAAGCCTTAATGCAGCAAGGCCTCAGGTGACTAACGTATGTTCAAAGCATCTGTACACAGACTGACTCAGTGAGGTTACGCATATGTTTGAAGGTAAGTACTTGATTTAAATGTTCCAGAGCAGTCTGAACGTTCCAAAACTGAACACTGAAATTAAATGCACCCTTTCATTTTCTAAGACCAAGTCACCCCATATAGGTCCTTTGAAGATGCAAGCTCTTCCTTGGACTGCATTTTAAGTTATTTTTACATATACATAAGCACACAAAAACTCTAAAAAAAATGTTTACAAGTTCCTCTCTTAAAATGACCTGATGTATATCCACAATAAACGGTCACAGGCCTAGCAGTATTCTCATGTTAACACTACCCAGAGCCACACACTACCCCAGAAGCAATACCACTGACACTGCAGTATTCCCAGATTTCCAATAAATGCCAGCCTTCCTCTCATCCTTCACCTTCCTACCCCCCAGGAAAACATTGATTTTCTATGTTAACAAAAGGTATTCCTGGAAACAACAGCAGCAGCATGTAAGTTAAACTGTAATTACTTATTTTTTGTACAGTCCTTCAACTTAAGTGCTATTACACATTAAAATAAGTGGTTATTACAGTACTTACTGGACTCTGAATAGCACTTTCAGAGAAAAAAAATAAGAAGAAAACAATTATTCTTCTCAGCTGAAACCCACACTACCCAGATACATCAAAATTAATTGTAAAAGTACAGTCAATCAATACAGACTGCGTACTGCCAAAAATATACAAAGGCACCAAAACCAGTCTTCCCTCCCACACCCACCCTGAGAGTCAGGAGACAATGCCAGAAAACTTTTCTGCTTCTGAAGGTGAAGAGCATTTAAAGCATTGTCTGACATGCATGAACTGAGGCCCTTGTTAGTCAGGGTACATAAGGGGCTTTTAAAAAAAATTATGAATTTCTTAACCTGGCAAGGGCAATCCTGATAAAAGAACTGTTTGACTAGCCAAGGAAACAAACATGGCATGTGGACATCAAATGGAGCAATTTTGTTAACAGAATAAAAGGCAGGTATTTTGTTCATCTGTTGAGGAACACATATTTTGAAGGTGCTTTTCTCAAAGACAGGTAAGATCAGTTACACTGTACAGCACTGATAGATACTCTAGAGCATTTCTCAGCTCATCTGTTCTTGCCCATTCACTTGGTACACCACAATCCATGAATTGATAAAATCTGTGGCACATTAGACAGACTTGACTTTGCATCTGTCCAGAATTTTTGCCAAGGAAAATTTAACATAGTTTTGTGGGATAAAGTAACATACTATTTGCTCCACAGAATCTAGTGTTCAGAAGTATCAGATTAAGCTTTCATGTGCAGTTCCCAGTAATGCCCCACCTGTTGCGACTGTCAGCATGCTAAAGGATGCCATACCTACTTTTCTTGAGCAAACACGGATACCAGCACATTTCAGATCAGTGCACAGAAAGGCACATTTTGTGTCGGAGCTTCAAAATTGCCCTAACTGCTAAATCTCTCTTCCCACTGTTGTTAATTAACGACATTACAATAACACTTACAAGCTCCTATATGCTATCAAAGAAGTGGTGCCAGTTAAGTTACTACACTAAGAAAGCCAAATTCTCAGTATCTTAGCTTGCTCTGACCATCCTGTAAGCAGTAAGAACTGGCAGACAGTAAACTGGTCTGGCTAGGAATTTTCCAATCAAACAGGGGTTTTGTTGGGGCAGATGGAGTTACTTCATCATAACTGAAACATTTTTCAACCATCTGCTGAACAAGGCTGCTCCAGAAAACTAATCAAATTCCCTACGAGCCAGTTACCCTTTCCCAGAGAGCCCAAATCACAGCAAAACTCAGGATAAGCAAAGTTCAGTCTATCAAAGCAGGAAGTTCCTGTGGCTTGTGCAGTCACGGAAGAGCTGACCACAGTGTTTATTGTCAAGTAAGGCCCTGTGTCAGTCACGCCTTTCCTTCAGTCTTTTAGAGCCACCTCGAGTAAAGGCAAAGGTGGTTCCTGAACAGTTCATCTTTAAGTGTCTGACTATATTTTCATGAAGCCATTGCCATCTTCATTCACAAAGAGCAGTTCTGGCAGTCACTCAGACAGATTTCTTACTGTAGACAAAACCACACAGTCAGAACTGCTTCAAATTCACATCTCCAGTTTAGCCACACAGCAAAACACACAGGGCTAGCTCTGCAGGCAGATGTGAGCTGTGACTAGATTCTGTGGTTAACAGTTCTATCACTGGCATTCACAGAACCAAGGATTTTCGCTAGAGTGAGCCAGCCGAATGGTTGCTCAACACTTGGACTTTCCTCTCCAACAATGAAACAACCAAACCAACCCATGTATGAGAAGCAGTTTACACAGGACTAGATTCAGCTCCACTGGTTGACTCCCTTACACACGCAGAGTACCCAATAATATTAACACATGAACTGTTGTTTCAAGAGCTGAACTTCATCTGTCATTATTTTCCAGAGGAGCACAGTAAACAGGGAATGCTTTGCTTTTTGCCTTTAAAACTGCCTGAACTGTGCAGTTGGATGAAAAATACAAGAACTCTTTTACCAGTTTATCCCCACATACACCCTGCTTTGGGAGAGGGCACAAACTATTGCCTTGGTCCTGCATTCTAGCAGAACACACACTCAATCCTACTGCTCCTCTGCAGCTGAAGATAATCACAATTCTTTTAACCTACTCTGAGTGTATGCCTCAGAAAAAAAAGTGCAAGCTATCACTGGCAAAGAAAAACTACTTGCTCTGATCATGAATCTTCACAGCATGAACCATTTAAGAGTATACTGGACAGGGGTAATTCTGTCCTGCTTTCACTGTAGGCTTGTTTTTTTCATGAGTATGTTCACTTTTCCCCATCCTTCAAGGAAACCTTCAATTCAAATCACTGCTTCAGTACTGAAAACTCAGGAGAAACTGTGTAACAAACTTTAGCGTCTTTGTGCAGGGTAAATTCCACTGTGCTTATCATGTGACCAACCAAATCTCATAATGTTGTATCTCTCCTGGACTTGGGTAGCATCTACAGACAAATCCAGTAAGAGATTTGAAAATGGCAATCTTGAACTCTTATATTCAGACCTGTCACACTACTATACATCCACCAAAGCCTTTGTGATGTTCACTACCAGGAATAAATTACACTTAACAGAAGTGGAATAAAGACGGGTCAGCAGTAACAACAACACAGGCCAAACATTTTAAATATATAAAAAAAAATACCTCTTCAAGAACTCAAGTCTCCTTTAACCTCAGAAAATCCTGTGAGAGCTCAACCTGCTTTCAGTTTCAGGCTTTGATACTGATCAAAGTGATTAGTGAAATCTAATCTGAATTATTTCTTGAGCTCTTTGCATCACAGAGCTGCCAGTTATTTTTCATTGACAGCAGCATACGTGATCAAAAATAAAGTGTTGTGAGGACAAACAGGCACACTGACAGTAAAATAATTCACAAATTTCTTTAGAAGCGAACTAAGATTTAATTCCTGCTTCAGATTTTTTATATTATTTTTCAATTTCCCAGGATAATCACATAATTCTAATTCTTAATATTTTAAATCTTAAAGCGTTTTATCTGTCCAGTCTCATAATAAATGCAGACAATTCCATCTCAGAAGACTGGTAAGGTTCATTATTTTAAGGCACAAAATTGCATATTTTGCAGACAGTAACAAGACACATCTATAGATCATTACAGAACTACCAATTTCTGAGATAAACTGCCCAATGTGAACAGACCTTTCTTCAGAACTGCTCTTGCAGGACAGAGTCAGCTTGAACATGCAGCCCCTATTCAGAAAAACCCTTAAGTGCTACTGAATTTCACAAAACTTAAACAAATGTTTTGAGACATTTTTTCAGAGAAAAAAAAAATGAACTTCAGAAGATACTTACTGTCTTTTTGAACTGTTTCAGAAGTGTCCCAATGATACTAATGAAAATGTCACATTGGTGCATGCAAGAAAACATTTTTAATCAAGGAAACCCTTCTTAAGATCTTACAATTGGATTTTGCTCTTCTGATAATTCTTTTTTTAATTAAGCGTACTGTGTCTGACTGGCATGGAGGTAACTTTCTTCACAGCAGCCTACATGGTGCTGTGTTTTGGATCTGTGGCTACAACAGTGGTGATAACACACCAGTGCTTTGGCTATTGTCAAGCTGTGCTACTTGCTTTCCCACTACACCCCCACAGCAAGAAGGCTGAGAGTGGGAAAGGGGCTGGGAGGGGACCCAGCTGAGACAGCTGACCCAGACTGGCCAAAGGGACACTCTATACCATATAGCCTCAAGCTCAGAAATAAAAACCTGGGTAGAGGAAGAAAAAGATGGAAGTTTTTGTTTCTACGGTGGGTTTTAAGAGACTGGTTGGGCATCAGTCAACCCATGGGAGGTGGTGTATGATCTCTTTTGCTTCAGTTGTTTTTTCCTCCTGGCTTATCCTCACCTATTAAATTGCTTTTATCTTGACTCAAGAGTTTTTTTGGTTTTCTCCTTTCTATTCAGGGGAATGAACAAGCAGCTGTATGGATGCTTGGCTGCCGGCTGGGTTAAACCCACCACAGCAAGTCCAGATTGGTGTATTATACTCAGATTCTAATGTAGAACTTGGCCCCATATTCAGTATCTACAATATTCTATTATTTCTGTAGATATTTGGATGGCACTTTACATCCAAATATCTGAGCTAAGCACAACCCTCACTGTAACTCTACAGTCTGGGGAAGCATTTATGTTTATAACTTTGCTAACAGGTAAAGAGGTGGAAAGAAACTATAGGAAAAGATTTTCAAAGTTGATTAAACATTTACACACACCAGCCATCTTCTAATAGGAACCTGAACGTTACTCAGAGCTGAAAAAACTGCCCTTGCCATGTCTGAGCACTTTATTGACTTCCCTACTACTGCCTTTCCAAGAACATGAACTGGTTCACTACTTTGGACTTTCACTAACAACCAGCAACAATTTCCTTATTTTCAGAGCCACAAGACATTATTTCAATGTGGAAGACCAAGTATAGCTGAACAACTACCATCTTTTCACTGCAATCATTGAATGCCAGCACTGCTTTTCTGGAAAATCTCTGTGATGTTTAACATTGCTGACAAGGGTGGAGATGCTTCCAAGGTATCTTGCTCTCTAGGCAGGCCATCTGTTTCTTACAGCTCAAGGTCTGGTGAGGAACTGACCTAATGATTCACTTAGCTGTAGTAAACAGAGCTCATAGCAGACAAGAAATATTTCATCATGTACTTGGCCACACATGGGATCAGCAGATGTGCAAGGACCACTTTAGGCACCAGTATTTTTTTTTTTTCCTCCTTTCTTTTGAGGAAGTTACACAGCTGACCACTGCTGAGTTTACCACACTACACTATTAACTACCAGATTGATTCTATTCAGCCGCTCCCTGTAAGCCTTCCAGCACCAAAAGCTTTGGAACTTTGCCATGTAGCAACTCTGTGTAAAAAAAAATAAAAAAATTGTTCAGGCAAAAAGGAAACAGTCAACTGCCATGGACCAGAAAAACAGCGTGCAAGCCGCAAATAATTGCAAATGAGTCCTCCTTCTGCCTATTTATTATAATGTCTGAACATTTCACAAACCTCAATACATAATCTATTTATTTATCATCCTGACACCTACATGCAGAAGTATTGTTATCTCATTTCACAGATTTGAAATTGAGGCATTAAGTGATTCACTGAAGATTTCTCAGGAAGCTATGCATAGGGAACACAGTCCAGATGTCCTAAGCTGCAAGTAAACTGAAGAATCTTAAAGATATTTGAAAAAATGGTCATTCCCATTAGAATTACACAGAAAGATGAGGTCATTAGCCCACTTGTTAGACTCAGACTTGGACCAGATTGAGCTTACGCTTTTGTCAAGTGGTGGACAAAAAAAAACTCGCCTACTTTCAGACACTACAGCAAAGGGAAATACTCAAGTATTTTCTTCAAAACAAGTGACAAAAAAAAAAAAAAAGGGTTCAGACCACCTCTAAACTGAGGCAATTACAGACATCCTATTTTTTCAGTTTTATACTCTATAGATGTATCTAATTCTTTTTAGGTTTTTTGTGGTTTGCTTTTTTGTTGTTGTTTTTTCATTATTATGATGCTACTCATTCCCACCATTTTTTTGAACACTACCTTGGACTGTGATATTATTTCAGAATACTAGCACAGCAGGATTTTCAGTTGCAAATCATGATGCATCTTTACAGCAGTCTAAGCAACTAAAAAAAGGGATGAGGAGAAGCAGTACGACAATATAGTATGAGCTGATCAACTTAATGACACAGAGCAAGAAGAAAAATGAAAGAAATATATTTGGAGTGGTGAAAGACCAACTCTGAAGACAAAAACACGAATCAACCTAGCTTCTGAGACGTTCAAATAGGCTGCACTGCCCTGGTGAAAGAAGCTCCCAAAGTTCCTGGCTTCTTGTTCCCACACTAATAGACCTATAAAGTACCCTCCTATTTGTTATCCAACTCACACATGCAATGTGAAAGCAGGTATACTTACCCATTTACCCGTGGTTTTGTAAGAAGTCAAGCTGCATAGCAAGGAGTTTAGGAAGCACTATTTTACTAGTAATTGCATTTGTTTTTTTTTTTCCTGTGATCACTGTGACATGTGGTCCTGCTTTAGCAGGATAGCTCAAGAAACCTAACTCAGCTGTAAAGTAGATTGAAAGTGTGAGTTATAGGTTTCTAAACTTACCCAGACATATGACAGTTACAACGATTAGCAAAGAGAGATATAAAAGGTATCTTACCACTGAGAATGGCTCCAGCTTCTGTTCTTATTTTTCTATCTTCTCCAATATCTCCTGTAAAACCAGCTGGAAGATAAGACAATAATTGTTTACTCCTAACTTATTTTACTGCTCTCTCTTCACAGGAGACTTCTGTGAAAAAATATCCCTTTATTCCCTTACTGCTCTGGTCAACACATGAGGGTGCTGATCGATACCTTTACTAGTTTTGACAGGGCTTATCTTCAGTGCCATGCAAGCTTAGGCAATTACTTAAGCCTTGTTGTTAGCCCCATTCCTGATGACACGTACAATTCCCCCAGCTAAAACAAACCCATTTTAAAAACTAACACATATTTTAAACTCAAACTACCCAGCACATTGGAATGTGCAGAAAGACAAACCTAAGTGATGTTAACCGTTCTACTCAGTAATGTAAGAAGGCTGTAAGTGCAAATTACACTAACTTACCAGCTACTAATACAAATCCCTTTGAGCAGCGCCAGTGCACTTCCAGTGTGGTCATTCTCCAATAAGCAACATTATTATCTCGAGGATACTCAGTTGAAACAAAGGGAAACCCAAAGAGTGACACCAGTACAAGGTCTTTGCTGAGTATAAATTTCAGAGGAAAAGATAAAGACATACAACCACATGGACAGCTAAGTGCCTGTTTATGTCTGTACACAGATGAATGGAAACAGATTTCACCATTTTGTTAGGAGGGGGGAAAAAAAAATAAAAAAAAAAAAATCAGTAACTTTTTTACTCTTTTCCGCAGTTGCAAAGAGAAGGCAGTCATGAACCTATCTATGATTTAATCATGCATGTCAGACAGAAATTATTCTTTTCTGGTTGCTACTTAAGTGAATTGCACACTGGTCTTTGTTGGCTTTGGAATAAGATCTGTTCAGCAGTCCCTCAGGTAGCCCTCAAAAGTATAACATGTCATTTCTGAACACGCTGACTGCCAAAAATCAGCCTTTAATAAGCCACTATGACTGGATTGTCTTTGCAGATTTATCTTCCCTTCCGTATTACAAAATACTCACTCTATAATAGACTACAAGTGTGACTGCTGTCCTATTTCATCCATTTTATCCTTACTGAAGAAACATTTTGCCAAAGCGAAGTTTTAGAGTGCAAAAGTCCTGTCAGTGTCACAGGTTTTATTTTAACGCAAGGCAGAAAGCTCTTAATGGCTTCTGCATCTGAAACAGCCAGGTGTTCCCTGAAGCACTTCACCTAGCAAAGGCTCCCACGGCTTAGGTCCCAATGTCCATTGCTATCTAAACACACATTTCTACATGGCTTGTTGAGTTGCAGTTATGTTGAAAATCAGAGGAATGAATGGAGGAATTTAAAACCTGAAGCTTCAGTGAAGAAACACAAGTACTCACACGTCACAGTGTTGAAGAGCACTTCTGGGTGTTGGAATCTATACAATATGAGATGAGCACCCACAGGATGAATAGAGGGTCTGGAAAACTTGTGAGGGAAGCACACCCACGTCCCTACCGTTGGGCAGAATACCCTAACCAAGAGCTCCGAAAGAGGCTGTGCTACAGCCCTACCAGGACTTTGTTCTTTGGAGTAAACAAGTGCCTATTTATTCCTTTAAAAGGGATGCAAGGAAATGCTTGAAAATTGTTCTTTTGACATTTTTTGTCCTTTTGAACTTCATGAAATATTGAAAACCTAAGTGACAAGTAATCTCAAAATCCCATTTCTTTATGTCATCTTAGGTATGAAATATCATCACTGGTATGCAATTATTCAAGTTAGAATTGTAATTCTTGTGCTTTGAGGGCTGCTACTATTAAAAGATTTTAAAAGACAAAGAAACACAAGTGAAAAATTGAAGTCAAAAGTTTGTTTTACCATCACTGTAAAATAAAAAAGTAGATAACGAAGACAGCTATATACCATACATAAAATTAAAAACAACCAAACATTTTATTTGATGTTGTAAAGATTTGATCTTTCCAAACACATCTATCAAGTTTGATCAAACGAGATGCAACACCTTGGGAAAAAAAAAAAGTTTCTTATGGGATGTCTCTCCATAATTTAATTACCCTCCTAAACTGCCATTTTGTCCTTACTCAATGTTCCATGGCCTATTATCAACAAAAAAAAATCATGCAGGAAATAATGATTTCTTTTCTCCTCCATTGAGTCAAGAGGCATGCATGACACTTAAAAGGAAACCTACTTCACTTTTGTATTATCAGAGAAAATACTGTTGCCTAACGTCTGCAAACGTTTAAAGTAGTTTCCCACCATAATGAAAGGTCAACTTTTAATGTGATTTTCATTTTCAAACAAAAGACCCTGAAATAGAAAAGCATGTTGTGACTCTGCAGATAAAAATATAGATTTTAAAAACAGTGGTCCATATCCCTCCACAGCAGATCTATGGCTGATGAAGGCCCTGTATGTGGAGATGACATGAAATACAGTCTGAGAATCTTCAGCCCATTAACCCCCTACTGCAGGGTATGAAGAGAAGAGAAGCAGAGCTTCAGATACCAATATCAAACAGAGCTTGGCAACAAACAACTGCACTGAAAAAAACCTAAGGCAAACAAAGTAGAAGGAATGGGTGCTCATCCCACCTCAACAGCCCTGGAGAATATATCAATAAATCAAGCATTTAAATCTCTCCCCATCTTGAACCCTAACCTTTTTTAACAGTTCCCTAATCCTAGTATTAATGTGACCTTATCCCATATGAGTCTTCCTTACTCTTTGGAAGAGTTAAACAAACTCTTTGACCACTTCTCTTCTGATGCCTAGCCCTGACCCCAACCTTAACCTAAAGTTTCACAATGTATCTGTCACTCAGGCTCAAAAACACAAAATACTGTGCTCCAATTCCGCTGTAGACTTACGAGCTTTCTAGATCCTAACAGTAAACATAACCTTCAATCTCTCCATTCCCAAGTATGTATCCTAAACACAGTCCAAAATACAGTGTTAAGTATAGCCCAGTAACAAAGACTAGCACTGAAGTTAACTGAAAGCCAGCAGACTGTGTCTAATTAGCTCTTACCTTCGTTGGAGTCAGCAGTAAAATAAAGTCCTCCAGTCCTAAATCAAAACTCGAACTTAAAAATATAACTATCATCCAACACAATTCCAAATTTAAGCAGATGCCACAAGATCCTGCCTACAAGCAGTGCGATATTGCAGGGCTGATCACTGAACTGAACTCAACACTATTTATTCACAAGCTCAAGAAAACCACTACCATAAGGAGGAGTGGAAGATCAGTTCTGCAAGCTTGCAGGGTCCAATGCTCACATTTAATTCTCATGTCTGTACCTACATGTAATGTTAAGAATAGTTTGCTTGGGTTCTCTCAGGGTTCTCTGGGAAAAGATTCCTCCTCTTCCCCAATAAATAAATAAAAGCTAGGTTTATTGCTGGCATCTGAAGAATGTTGAGCCGGGATGAATGAATTCTGGTCACACAAGGATAAAAAGGACTACGACTAGAGGCCGCTAATGGAACATCTAGTGTGAGAAGTTGACAGAAGGCAAGGAATCTTCAGTCAAATGCTGACATGATCAAGTGCAGAAGCTATTTGGAGTCTTCAGGGACACAGAAAAAAAATGTTTTATTGAGGGTTTTCACACTTATTTTTTGGACCTTTTTTGTTGTTTTTTAAAATTATTATTATTTTGGCCTAGCTAGTGAGTCAATCACACTTCCCTAATTGCTGATGCAGTTATTTAGCACATGAAAAGCAAACAGTGTCTGACACTAAGTACAACCTGAAGACATTTAGTCTCAACCTTATGCCCAACGTGGACTGTAAGCACTGATGTAGTTAAAGTAAATACAGAGTGCTTCTTATCTGTCACTTAACACAGTTGCAAGATCCCTGTCTTGCACCTCAGTATTCAGTCAATTAATAATGACACTCTACGAAGCTGAACTCTGCCTGTCTTTACAACTCAACGAGAACGTTCCATTTTGTACACTGCAGTTCCTAGCTCCGGCCAGGGAATGCAGTGCTAAGGATACTCAGCAGGATCCCGTCTTCAGAGGACTATACACATTGACATTTACAATGTTTACTTCCTATTGCAACAAAAAATGCATATGATTATAAAGTAGCATAAGCTCCCTGACTAAAATCACTCTCATCTGACTTTAGGATTGGGAAACTACCAAATAAATGCTTCAGGACTGGACCAGCTCTCATCCTATGCCAGATTTCTGTCCAGTGACACAAGCGGGATAATACCACCACAGCAGGACAAAGGAGAGGATCCATGTTCAGCACTGGCCCAAGAAGGTGGTAAAGTAGTAAATGAAGAACAGTTGCTACGAGGGAGAAAACCTGTAAATGTATATATGGCCTCACCAAGGGGAAAAATTGCTCTTGAAGGCTCTCATAGCAGAAATGCAGCAAAGCAATCAGACGTACAACTGGCAGCACTTGCGTTTCAGCCAGCATGAAACAGCATGCTTTGAAAACAAACTAATTCTGGTGTTTGCTATGATCTCTGTGTCTTGAAGGACTCGAATATCCAGTCAACCTGGACTACAAAGCTCTTCCTGGTTGCGTGGGAACTTTGGTGTGAGCTAGAGCATCAATATGGGCCTCACTCTTTATAGATACATTTTTTTTTAAACAAGTCCATACGTAGAGTCTGTAAGTACCTTTATTTTCCTGACAGTGATCTGTCACTATTTCAGTCAACATTTTCCTCCTAAAGTACCTAATCCGATTCCTACTGACAGAACTAGAGCAGAAATGGACACGTAACAGATATATGTGAGCCATGACATTGGAAACTCAACACTGTACAGTTAAATATATAGTATCTCACTGGAAGAGAAATCTCTCTTAGAAGTCCACTGTGAGAAGAACTGGACCCACTGGAAATCTGAAGTGGTTAGAGGATCAGGTTTGTGGGCCCCACTAAAGCACTAGCTCTCAACAAGCATAAGGCAATGCTTTGAAGTTCTGCTTCCTGCAAGAGCTGTCGTCTGCTTTCTAGACTTCCCATACTTCTGATAGACAGGGATAGTTTTTTCCACAGCTGGGAATGTTTTAGTTGGACGTGTTTATTTCTCCTCAGTCTCTGGCTGACTCAGATATCTCTGTTCATTTCAGTTTTCTCCACTCTCAAAGACAGTAAGAGGGTTTCTGTAACCAGCTCTAGGTACACTGCTAATGATCATAGTAGACTTATGAAAAGCTCTCTGTTCACCAAGAAACTCATCCACATGTTCCCAGAGAAACCTTATTTTGTGAATTAACTTCATTAAAAGAAACTTATTTGTAACATATCAATAGAATGGCTGTCTCACAGTTGTTATCTATTTCAGCCTAAATGATATAAGAAAAATTATACTTTCCATTTTGCAGAATTCTTCTGTGGAGCAGGGATAACAACAGAATAGCTACCCAAGCCCCTATGCTATTAGCCAGTTCTCAGAGTGTCTGTATACTTTGTCAAGATTAGCTAATTGATTTAAGATGAGAATTTTCTGGGAAACAGAGGAGTCCACATACCAAAATCATTCTCCTAAGGGCAGGAGAGGACTTCTGAAGGTACATGTCACAAATTGACATGAGATTGTCGATTCAAATGGTTATGACAGCTCTTCATTATTAATGTTACTAAAGAAAATATTTCCTAACACATTCCAAACTAAGCTTTGCATCCTTTTTCCTGCCCTGAACTGAGGATGCACATAAAGTATATCTGAAAAGTCAGTAACCCAGTTGGAGTTAGCAAGACTGCCCAACAACACAACCCATTATTTGTTATTCCTTGCTTCTAGTCAGGATTCCAGCTTCTGACCTTAACAACTTCATGAAGAATCCTAGAAGTAGTCCAATATATTCAAAAAACATATTTAAAATAGAAAACCTTTGTCAGTAGCCAAGTGAAATTCTCAAGAAAGAAAAAGGATGATTAAAGAAGTTGTAGAAGATTTACAATTCTGTTTTGTTTGGAAGTGTACAAGAGCCTAGCCCATAAAGAGAAACCAATTTGTTCATTTTTTTAAATTTGCTTTGCTGTATTTGAGAGTTGTGGGAATGATGGTAACCAGGCAACACTACAAAGCTGGAAAGCCCTGGTTAAGACAATTGCTGATACCCTGATGAGCCAGGATATGTTCAGTGCCTAGAGGAGCTATGAAATCTCCATTTTTGAAGATCCATTGGGATCTTCAGGGGCCACAAGATCCTAAAAATAAAGAGGAAAACATTCTGTACAATCTGTGGCTCTTCATGCCTCTGTGGGAAAACTGCCTCCTCTGAATTAAATTCTGCTGCCATTTGCAAATCCACTCAGTTTTACTCACAATTTTTGCACACTGAAAGGTCCATCTGCCAGGAAAACTCCCTCTTAATGAGAGTGAGAAACTCAAAAACACTATGTCTCAGATAGCATAAGCGTTAATATGTTAAAAATAAGCTCCACAGATTTATTATAAAATTCAATGTGGACCCATGTACATTTGATTATGTTAGTTTACACAGAACAATCTTATACTTAATTCTAAAAAACGATCACAGAAGTGTAACTAAGTTTCAAAAAATATCCACAGTGTAATTTTCTGGGCAAAAACTATCCTCCCATTCATCTCCAGCAAATCAGAACAATTAAGCATTTTACAGCTTCTACAATTAATGACAGCTGAAATACCTCATTTTCAATTCAAGTGCAATCACCACTATTTTCTAACTGGCACATCCTCCATGTAATCTGTCATCAGCCTCCTAAGAGGACAGCAGCTTCTGAAGGAAGCAGTACTTCGCATTTTGCACACTTAAGCAAAATGAGTTGTGCCCTCACCCAGTCAAATGTTTTGTATTCAGCACTTCATAAAGTAGTTTTTAAACTTCTTCAAAACCAAAATAGACACTTTGCTCATAACAAAACAAATGTATGTATTTTTGTGTATGCGTTTCAAGACATAACCGTATTCTGAGAAAGAAATGTATGTAAATGATACTTTTAAAAAAAGTTAAAATTATTTACTTCTCCAAATAAACAGTAAGCAGAGAAAATATGTCTGAGCGCATATGCTTTTATCAGGGATTATTTCAAGGCACAAGGGGTATCTACTGAACACAATCAATGTGTGGTGGATAATGGATCAAGGCTGCAGATGCTGAGTTTATGCTACAATTCAGCAGAGGGTGTTACAGCAGCTTAGCATCACAGGCAAGGCAGGGAGATCAGTACCGAAAGCAACACAGCACAGTTGTAGCAGATATGGGTTTAATACGTGCAATAGGCTGAGAGTGTGAAATATACTGGATGAGTTAAAAATCTCAATCCTGAGAATCAAGTTTACAACTTTTCCCGATCTTGATACCCACTCAATACTGGGGCTTACCCTACTCTACCTGTATATCAAGGTCTACAATAAATAAGAAATAAAATTGCCAAAAAGTGTCAGCTAGGATCCCATCTAAAGACATCCTCTCTGAGTTACACTGGAACACAGAGATAAGGGGCCTTCAGAGGCCTTGGTCTACTGCCACCCTCGCTGTGCTTGTGAAAAATCATTCACACCATGAATGTGAAAAGCAGAACTTTTCATCAAAGGTAAGTCACATCATAACGACAGCGTTGAGTTTGCCTTTATAACAAAACAAGTCGAAAGAAGATGACAGCGTCTCCTGGGAATCCTTACTTGAAAGCAGCCCAGCAGTGAGATGTACAGGCTGCATCACCAATTGGAGTAGGTCAGAGAGCAACCACTCCATCCAGGGTCCAGTACCGCAGCGGCAACAGGATCCTCAAGTCTGATTCCATCTCACTGCAGCCTACTTGGCCTGATCCCTGGAAAGGCAGAAGACTGAGAACTCCCAGCTAGCTAAGCAGTATCACACTCTCTTTCCTGGCGCTCCTACAAGAGCTGAACACAACCATGAAGCACATTTTGCAGTATAGAGCTCCTGGGATTAGATACATTCCTTCTTCTATACTCCATTTAGGATGGGGAAATACCCTCTTTTCTTGTTGCATACAAATTCTATGAATGGAATCATAATGAATAAAAATGAATAATGAAATTAATTTACAAATGTAAATACAACTCTAGCCTCTTTTGAAGTTTCAATAGGAAGGAGGAGCAAAATTACCCAGGGGATCTTGGTCAGATTCACTCACGAGTGTAAATGAGATGTCATTCCCATGTGGTACTTCACAAAGGAAAGCACACAGAGCTCTCTCAGTCCCAAGACAGAAGGTTCCATGAAACACTAAACAGAACGTCAAACAAGCCTTTTCATGGGAATGACATACAAATAAAAAAATATAACACCCTACGTTTTGAGGCAAACTTCTTATGCTGGAACTTAACTGTTCTTTGATGATTAAAAATATTTTGTTCTGAGCTTCAGCTGAAATGCTTGTATCAATCTTTTACTCATGAAGGTATATAGCTAAAATAAAGCAAAAATACAGCCTGGTTTTCTTTTTTTTTTTGCTAACGAGCTTGGATAAAAGTGAATGAGTGCTGGTGCAAATCTGGAATGCCTTCAGTGAACTCAGATACACCCTAAAGGAAATGAGAGTTTGCCTCAGTTTCTTGGCACAGCACCTTCTGTATGCATCACTTATGCAGCATTCCTGTCTGTATTTACTTTCCCAGGAACAAACAGGTATCTGCTGCTGACACTGAGCCTCAGCAACTGACTTATGACTTAGCACCTCTACCCCAAGTGCCTTTGAGATACCAAGACTAAAGTTTGTTCCAGTAATACCCACTCACCCACAAGACATAGTCTGCATATTTTATGGTACACTAAATAAAGTAACATATTACATTTAATGACCAAAAGTTACAGGAAAACATTACGTGCATGCAACACAGTCAAGATACCATCACTAAATCAATCTTTGCTTTGTGAACTATCAGACTTTGGTTTGTTTTAGCTTTGCAAACTCACAGTACACAGCTGCTATTTATTTTTCCATTTTATTTCCTAAGATTTTTGCTGCTTAAGCAGAAGAAGGGAGGGGCATAATAAAAATAAATATGGCTGCAACCTAACTATCTTTTTTCCAAGGCCTCCTGACTTTCACAGATGGACTTGCATGGTATAGGCTCTGCTCACATCACCCATGAAATCAATTCAGCATCATCCTTTTAACTCCAGTCCTCCCCATAAATAACTGAAGCTTTCACATGTCAGTAAATACCTTCACATCCACACCTGAAGATTTCAAACATGCACACCGCCTACCTCATATTCACCAATATGTTAAAAATGAAAATTTATCTCAGCCACCTTAGCACGTAAGTACATCTTTTCTCCTAGTGAATTACTGACGTCAGTGAATTGGAGAAGCAATTCTTGGTGTACGTTCTGGACCACAGCACAACGTAGAAGCTGGCCATTAAAAGCAGAATTACCAAGTTACAAAATAAGAGTGAAACGACTACATCTTGTATATAATGAAATGTCTCATTTAACATAAATCATACTAACAGTGAACTATCAGTATTGAATCCAGACCTGAAGCATGGCTGAAAATCAACTGTTGTTACTTCTCGCAGTTATTTCCTGCCAGCAGTTCCTGACTGGGGAGCTGACATAACTAAAGGTCTATGAGACCCTACTAGACCAGAAATGGTGTTAGGTGTATTCTACTGTGCATTCACAATTGACTGGAGGCATGACATGATTTCCAGGAATGAGCTTAGAAGGAAGGAACAAAACAACCCAAACAGAAAAAAGGAGAAAAAAAAAAAAAAAAAGAAGACTTAAAATCTTTATTTCAATTCCTATTTAGAAGATTTTCAAAGCGTTATATATTTTAATTACTCTTTTAACTACTTCTTCTGCAAAGAGAAAGTAAAAGGAGATGAGGAGAAATAGGATTTTTTTTTCTAAGAAATTTTAATGCATTACAAATACATTTTATATATGCATAGCATTTTATATATCGGGTTGGTAGGTACAAAACAATTATTTTAATCTCTATTTTAAAAAGAGTAGCAGATAAAAACCAAAACAGTCACTCTTTGTTGTATTACAAGCCAATTTTTTTACCCAATTCCCTATGACTTGTCAGAATTTCTATCATAAGGGAGGGAATGAAAAATGAAAGCTCAGTGCAGTTTTCTGACACAATCAATTCATTCATTCCCAAAAATAAACACGTTGCAAATGCAAAAAAAAAAACAAAAAAAAAACAACAAAAGAGCCATCATAGAACACAGTATGTAACACTAGCCCACGACAGAACAAATGCGAAACTTTGAAATTGTCTTCCTTCAGCACTGCTGCCTTGTGGTAAGTAAAAAAGTTCATGGAAATTTAAGGAAAACCTTCAAATTTTAGGTATGTCTAAATATACCAATATATAGCTATTTTATATGTATATAAAACAAAAACAATAGTTTTGAAAAACAATGTAACAAGCCTGAAGACAGAACTAGATTATAAAGTCTGGTACTAGAATATAAAGCTCAGCAATTTACCAGAAATACCATTAGCTGGTCCATCTCACATGCTCAGCATCTAAGTATGAGAAGAATTCTGAAAACAGCTTCTCCTTAATATACTACTTTGACCTAAATTTCACTACTATGATATCATGGGAGGGCAAGCCATCACGAAAAAAAACCCAAACAAACACCACAACAAACCACAACAAAACCAGCAACAATGAATCAAATCCTCACCAAGGTAAAGCCCCAGCAAGGGAGTTCAGTTGACTGGCAATGTAGCCAGAGCTGGGCAGGACCTGTAATCCAGGTTGCTTAACAGAGCACTCTTCAGTAATGTATTTTTTGCAGATTCCTTCCAAAAGCTCTTTACTGTGGCCAGTGCTGCGTTCTGAAAACGACCAAAAACACAGCCCATAACAGCCCGACGTACCTCCCAGAAAAAAGTCTTAAACTAGCAAAAGGCAAAGCCATTTATGGAGTCTGGTACCAAATTTGTTTAAAGAGAAAAACCACAAAACCAGCACACTCAGCAACAGTCATCTCAAACCACCCCTGCTGCCAGCTGGCACCAGTTCCAGCGGTTTCCCAGGCCTGCCATAAGGCCTGCAGGAGGAATGCTGCTCTGCCAGCCATATCCCCGTGGCAAAGCACCTTCCTCACACTCCTAACTCACAGCCCAAGATTTCAACATGGGTTGTCCTTGCCCAGGTCTTTTGGCACTGCAGACAAATAGTTCTTGCTATTCTGCTGTTTGATCATTTGCCGCTATTGAGCTGCTTCTGAAGAGCTGGGCTCTGACTTTGCAGGCAGCTCAAATGGGGATGAAGACTATCCCCAGGCTGAGTTCAGCCCAGAATGAGCACTATGCTATGATACATGACATAAAATGTCTATTTTTTGCTATAGGTAACAGCAATCTTGATATTTTTCTTTTGTAATTTACAAAAAAAAAATAAATCTTTAACATCAGGCTGAGCAGCTCTCCAAAAAAGAGGTATGATTCACTTAAAATAGTGAATGATAGTTTAAATGTGTGCTATTTGGTTTAATTAATGATTGCATTTATATTATTTCATTCCTTTAATATGATGCGACAACGGTAATTACTAACCTTTGTGCAGTTTAATAGACATTGCAACTGCAAGATGATCTCTGTTCTGTTTAACAAGCCCCTTGTTACAGCATAATAAATCTGGGTTTTCTCTTTGACAATTCTCATTAAAGCGCTTTGGAAGGTACCACCATCCACCTACAGTCTGATTTTCAGAGGGTCTCACTGCACACAATTCCAATTAAAACTTTCTGCACTTGACATCTAATTGGCTTCCTAGTGTTGGATTTTCAGAGAAGTTCCCAAACTTTCCTCATCTATACAGTAATGTGCAAAATAAATCAGGATTGTATACAGTGTAACTTAAGAGAAAGGAATTGTGGTAAAATGCTAACATGGAAACCTCAACTTATCCTGTTAGCGTAGAGAAAGGCAACCCATCATCCTTTGTCAAGTGGTGGCAGGGCAATGGATGAACTTCCATACATGACCATCTGTTCCCAGATGAGGCAACAGCCAAGTGACTTCCCAGAGAGGCAAACGCCTGCCTTTATTGAGAACTCCCTTGGTTTCCTAGGTTTAGTCTCTTTACTGCAAAATAAAATACAATACTTCAAATTCTGGAGTTCCTTTCATCTCCCACTCTGTGGGCTACAAAGCCTCTCATAAGACTGTCAGAAGTTTCAGGACTGAGAGCTACAAAAAACACAAGACTAGCGGAGTGAAAGGTAGCACACTTCTGCAGCCTGCTCCACAGCTGTCTCTCATGCCATAGTCCTGGCAAAGGACATAGAACCAAACAACTCGCATCAAAAGTGCTGCAAAACTTCCAATACATGTAGAGCTCTGATAGGACCTTATTTTAAAATATCCCTTCCCTAGACACTAAGCTGCAGAGGATCTAGACTGCATCTATTTCACACACATGAAAGGCTTGTGTTCCTCGTGACAGGAAAAAGGTTACAGGCCATGCTGTGATATGGGCCCAACAGAACACCATTAGAACCGTCTCATATCAAAAAGCATAGTAAACTTAATGTAAAGAAAATACACAACAAAAAAATCAAATATAAATATTAAAAACATAAGGCAAGATACTGATTTTTCACCAGTATCAGAAATGTGCAACTCCACTGATGCTGAGGATTTCCTGCCTTCAGCACGTGCCAGAAAAATGATAACATTTTCCATAGTCCCCTTTCACACAAAGGTAAGCACTAGAAAGTCAGTTTTTTTTCTGATATATTATTGTCTGCTTAGGTTTCCCCAACACATCGCTCTTTGGATATTTATTTTACTTCTTTAAGGACAAAACAATAATTATCACATTAAAAAATGTCAGTGCAGCTATCGAAAGCAACTCTATGTCAACAGTGTCTCCAGCCTTCTGCAAAACCTTCCAATCCACCAGCAATTTGGTAAAGAATCAGCATATGTATATCAATGAGGCACAAGAGTATGGATATTAAAAGACAGGTGTCCGGTTTTACCAACAGATAAAACTGTTTTTACTGAGTGACAAAGAGGCAATGATAAACAGGCCAAACCCTGGATTTCAGGGACTGAAAGCCCCAAGAGAATCTGGCTCTAAATCAGTAACAGATGAACTGTGGCAAGCCAACAATTTCCATCAGACTCTTAAACAAGTGGCCAAATCTGAGAAGCCCTGATCTTGTATTACCATCACACAGAAAATATATTCTCTGTAATTGCCTCCTTTCATCCCCACCTCATGAGCTTCTGTTCCCACTTGAGTATCTAAACAGATAGTTAGAAACCTGGTACCTTCTCATCGCCAGAGCACCTCCTGATCCCTGAGATCTTTCGCAACCTTCTCCTCTCACCAGGACTCCTTCAGACCACCATCTTCTACTCCTTTCAGTACTGTGAACCACTGGGCACTCTCCTTACACAACAGTTGCTCGGTATTTGCCTCATACTGCAGACCTCTTCAGGGCACTGTTGGCAGATACATCTCTTACTCTACCCATGCTACAGTTCTGGGCATCTGATAGTACACCTGATCTTTTGACTCCTTTCTGCTGTTCTTTCCTCATGTTTCAGATCTGTCTGCCTCTCCATCAGCCAGATGAATCATCCAATCCTTTCTGGCTTCCACTGTGTTTGTATACAACGTAATTTGGCTATTGTGGAGAAAGAAACTCTCAAGTTCTTCCAGGATTTTAATGAGAAGCAGGTTTCCTTCTTCCACTATAGTAACCAAGTGGCTGCAGTACACGGGAAACCTCAGGAGCTGTGGGAGCAGATGGGGAAGCCTCTTACTACCCAAGTGTTGTGCAAGCAGTCTATCTCCACACCATCCCTCTCCTCATCAACTCCAGAGCAAGAAGCACAAGCTCTGATTCTTACACCAAAGCAGAACTTGATGTCAGCAGCTTAGCAAAACAGCCAACCCAAAATTTCTAGCCAACGCTTAGTTATTATTGGAAAAAAAGAATTACAAAAAAGGCAATATTTCATTCAGGCCGAGTCCTGAAGAACACTAAATCAAGTTGTGCACAGGCTAGTATTACTGCACAAGATGGTTATCCCCTCCATCAACACAGAAAGGAAGAGTCCCACAGTGATAACATTTTGGGACTTGTAGGTTTTCCAATGCTAGTGTAAACCATAATCTCTGAATACATTTCCACTCCAAAGTACCACCACACCCAGACTGCACATGCAAGGCTTCTATTTCATTTAATTTTACACAGAGAACCATACACAGCACTGTAATTTAAATACTAAAAGTGGATAGTTTAAGTGTAGTGCAGAAGTGGAAGCCACAAACTGGATGTGTGTAAGACAGCACATACTGAAAGATGAGTTTATACATTTACTAAGAAAGTAATTCAGTCTGAAACAAATATTTGGGTATATGCTTGAGCTTAGAATCACTTGAAGCCCAAATACTCTCTCTTGGCAGTTGTACCTAAACCAATAGGAAAGCCTCAAGCCCTGATCTGCCACCCCATAAGCTGCCAGCATGCATCAGTCTTCAGCATCAATAGAAGCCACATGCCACAGAAAACACTCAGACAGGCAGTCCAGCGCTGAACCTTCAGGGCAAGCTGTGTCCAGGTTTCTAACAAAATCAACCAGGATCCTGAACAGCTACCACTGTTCAGAAATGTCTCATAACACAAACGCTATCTTTTGGCACTGTTCCAGGTAAGATTCAGTCAAAGACCATAAATCCTTGCATGGATTTTGCATAAGCTTGGGACAAACACACACCAGTCTACCTGCTCTGAATGCGAGGTGGTTATTTTGAAATGCTGCCAGGCAGGTTGGCCTTCCCAGCATTGGAAGATAACAACTCAGCGAGACTGCGCTGTCAACACAACAGAGGTAGCAGCTTCTTTACTGCTAACTCAAAATACACCCACAACTTTCAAGGATAGCCATCTCCCAAGAAATCATACTCACAGTCCATTTGGTCCTGCACAGAACAACCACCACTCAGAAAAAAGAACAGCACTAGGCCTCATAGAAGCACAGTTCATGGTAACACCATGTTTAAGTTACAACTTTAAAAAAAAAACCCAAACCAAACAGAAATAGAACAGACCTTCAGTCAATGAATATAAAGTAAAACCACAGGTGTTTACGCAGGGCAAAATCTGTCAGAAATCAGAGCAGCAGCACACTGGTATTCACAAATAGGTGAGGCTTCTTTGCCTTTTGAACTCTTTTCAAACACTTGGGAGATTAGATTCATCAGCAATTCGAACAGTGGACACAGTACACAGCCATAGGTATTTTTTTCAGTCAGAAAACCACTAGAAAGAGTACTGAAAGGCTACTATGAAGGCCAATCACTACCCTTCTCTTGAATGACCACATGAAAATCAGTGACTGTTCCACAATAGATTGAAAGGGCCTTTTGTCTGAAGGAAAAGGACAAGGAGTCACAAAGTATTGCAGATTCATTTGTAACTCATGGTTTTTGAAGAAACTGTGTAGCTTCAGTTAAGAGCAAATTAACAAAAGAACAGGCTTTGAAAATGTTATGTCACAACTCTTTACGCCTATGTGTATGCATAGCATACATTTAGATTAGTCTCTTTTATGTTATAAAAAGATGGGCAGGCATTCTATATTATTGTTGTTTTACAAGAGAAGTCTAAAACACACACAGAGTTTTGACTTTATTCCAAGACCCTAATTAGGGTCTACAGCACTATTTGCCTTGTCTAAACAGAAAATCATGACAAGCTTTTTTAGTAGATCTAGCAAAACAATAATAGCACTGGGATAACAGGTGAAAGCATTGTCAATGGTGGTTAATAATGATCTTAGTAATTGAGGAAATCTGCCATCACCCATGGTGTATGGTGGCCTATTCAACAAAGACATTTTTCATATTGAGAAACCAACATTTGACTCTCTAATTTTGAAGTCTGTTTCTGAAGTCTCTCTCAAAAAAGGGGTTGATTACATCTTCTGACAACGTCTCAGAAGTACGAAATGTTTTACTTCTACACTCGCCTCAGTCTCATTTTCAGTTCTCGGGTTTTATACACAAATGCACACACACAAAGTGGGATTTGCTTTCATTACAGAATTTCTAAACAAGCTTCACACGGACGAACTTTCAGCAGGAAAGACAGTACGGGCTAATAAGCAAAACCAGATTTCTTTTAATCCATATCCAGAACTAGGGAATTACTGCACTTCCATTTGAAAACAAAAGTCACAGCTGTTAGACTTGCCCTCTTCACCCATCTGTTCCATTCACATACAGTGAAACTAAACAGTCAAAAAAAAAAGTCATTTTCACTCTCTTAACTTCTTGTTCCATCTCAGAATTTATATTCCTTGTGCTCCCATAACCAATCAAGCAATGTATTTTGCACACACCATTGGTCACGGTGCCAGTTTGATTTAGCTCTTCTGACCATCCTATCAAATTACACCAGGCAACGAGCTGCTCTTTGACATGTTACAAAAGAGAAGTACTTGGGCCAAAATCTTTGCTGCAGGAATCATCCACGATGCCACTTTCAAATATATATCAGAAGTACACCCTGCCACACCAAACATATCACAAAGGCAACTATAAACCTCATCATCTCACATGCTGTAAAATATGAACTTATAGTCCTCAGGACTGTAAAGAGAAACTTGCAAATGCAAACAGAGGCAAAACAACACTTCACTGTATTCTTGAAGCTCAAGATGTTCAGAAACTACCAGGGCAAAAAGATGTGAACTGCTGTATTGGGTTTGGTTGAGATGGAGTTAATGTTCCCCAAAGAAGCTCTTATGGTGCTGTGCTTTGTATTGGGAGGCTGCTCTTGAGCAGCACTCGCACAGCACCAAGGCTGGCTTTCCAACATCTTCACCCTCAATGAGATGGGGTGGGCAAGATCTTGGGAGGGGACAGTCAAGACAGCTCACCCAAACTGACCGAAGAAATATTTCACACCATATGACGTCAGCTCAAGTATAAAAGGGAGAGAAAGGAGGAGGAGGTTGAGGGCATCCATTTGAGAAGACGCTTGTCCTCCAAGCAACTGTTACGCGTACCGGAGCACTGCTTCCCAGGAAAGGCCAGACACCGTCTGCTAATGGGAAGTAAGAGAATAAAATCTTGTTTTGCTTTGCTTCACGCACACGTGGCTTGTTTTTTGTCTTTTTTTTTTTTTTTCTATTAAATTGCCTTTATTGTATCCCACAGGCTCTTCCTCTCTTATTCTCTCCCACCTCACCGTGCTAAGGGAAGCAGTGGGGAGTGATAGAGTGTGACTTGGTGGGTACCTGGTATTCAGCCAAGGTCAACCTACCACACCTGCACAGCCCCCTGCTAATCTCAGTGAAGTTTAGTGCCAAATTCTTTGATATAATAATGTTACAGAGTATTGCTTTCAAACAACCATCAGCAGGAGAAGGTGCCTAGTCTAAAACAAAAGCACTCTGTTATCAAAGTTAAGTATTTCACTCCTGTTCATTTTTGTACACAAAGGAGAACACTGCGAGAAAGCTGGTGAAGCATCTGAGTAGGGAAGAAAAGGCAGAGGAAAGAAGACAGAAATTGAAGGATTTGGACAGTGCAGAAAAACATGGAGGATTGAGAGACAGTAGTGTCAGCCCTGGGTATGGAGTCATGGTTTCCCAGAGTAACACGGACAACAAAATCCTTAATATTAACTACAAGTTAACTACAATTAACAGTTAACTATGTTATTTTTCTTCCCTTGAACTTTGTGCAAAGCCTCACCGCCCCCGAGTCTTCTACTCCAAATAGTTATGCAGCTTTACTTTATCCTCTGGTGCACAGTGAAAAGTGGAGTTTGACCTTTCCTTTAGATGCATAATGCACCACACTGGATGGTTTTGAGAAAATGGTTAAGCTCTTTTTTTTGAATTCTGCATGACTAGCATTGTTTATCAGCGTCCAAAGACCTCTGAGACATAGTCACCAAAAACATACTAGGAAATACAGTTCCTAGAATGAATGACAACTGAGGGAAAATTAATATCAAAAGTAAGTTGCCTACAACTGTTAATGGGCATAGCTTTGCTACTTCCATCATTGCTATAAGAAAACTCAAAGAAAATATAAAACACACTGCAGGCCATTGGAATGTTGTTGTGCTTTCTCTTAAAAACAGGCCCAAAGCAAGTGCAGTTCTGTATGGGTATTTCCTTAAAATCTGGGAAACAACAGAAAGGTGTCCTGACAGTCTCATTTCCATTTCTTTGGGCAAGAAAAACTAGACAAGCAAAACTGATCTAGATTCAGAATCAAACCTTCATTGGCACTGAGAGTACTTGGAGATGTTTGTGTTCAATTTTTAGGCTCACTGCTGTGTGTCAGACCAAAACAATACCTCTCCTTACATTTTTGCACAGGCTGTGAAATGGTGCTCCTTTCTCAGGCATCTGCCTGGGCACAAGGACTGTGGAAATAAGACCCTTCACTTAAGGATAACCCTGGGAACATTTTGAAGGGTACCTAATTTACTTCATCTTAGTAACAGCACTTTCTTTAACACAGTAATTTCCCAGAGTTGTGACCTTACCTCTTTACATGTTTATACAGCACCTGACACAGTACAAGCCTTATCTTGATTGGTGTCTCATTACATTTAACAGATCCTGCTGTTCTCACAAAGGGCCAAATTCCTTCAACTCTGGTAACTCAATTAGTGGGAGAACACTCAGAGTGTAGCAGCAGTGTTTAGCTCCAGCAGGTTGTGATGGCACCTCACAAAATTCATCAATGTGTTCTGACCTGGAAATCATTCTACATTTACACGGTTCGACAGCATTCACGGAAACAATTGTGGCAAGGGCACAGTGTCCTGCTCACAGCAGCTTGAAGACTCTAGTTAGCAGCATTCAACAGGTTAACATCCAGGCTTTCTCTCAAGGCCAGTGCAAATTTGTTCTTAAGTTAGCCTTGACATTGTGCATGCAGCAGTTTCCTCCACTTTCTGTTTAGAAAGTTTTTAGTTTACCTTCCTTAAATCATCACATTTTGAAACATATTATATGACTGCATCAGGAGCTCAAAGAAACTGAAGAAAGATGCTTTACACATACAGTAGTAATTCAAATTTAAAAATTAATGGAAAAGAATTCTCATGGAAAATCATTAGTTGCCTTGAAGAACATTTTCAAGCTGGAATCAACCAAATCTATTCAGGGGAATGTGACCTAGGATGAAACATGGATTTTCTGTAGTGCCTCTTAGCTCTCCCAAAGTAATTAAGTCTGGTAGTACAACTGATTCACATCTCGGGATGATGAGGCTGAGGGTGGGGAGAAGCTTACACTACTCATTTACAGCTCAACAAAGGAACTATTACATTCTGTTAGAGAATAAAAGCCCATTGCCAGCTGCCACTGCTTATCAACAAATTCCGTACCCCATGATTACATTTTTCATACACAGTGAACAACAAAACACCCAGAACCAAAACCCTATCACCTTAGCTGTCTTTTACACCTTGGTGCAAATAAGACAAATCCTCAAACGGGTGGATTTATGAAGAAAGAATAGCTAGAGTACAGCAACCTTCCTCCCTACCTTGTGGTATGTCAGCACTCGCAGTACCGTTTCACAGCCCGTGCAAAAAACGTAAGGCAGCGTTTCAGGAACAAACGTACCGCTGGCTCAGCGCGTCCGGCCGCGAAGACAGCCGGGGATAAACGGCTGCACTCCCAACACCCGGCTCCCTGCGCCCCGCGTGGGCAGTTAATCATTTATGGCCAAGGCCGTTACTGAATAGCCTTGAACAGCACAGCCCAGTTTTGGCTCCGGCGGCGCCCGGGGGCTGGCGGAGCGGAGGGAGAGGGCGGGCCGCGGCAAGCGGCTCCCGGTCGCTAGCAGAGCCGGTCCCGGCG
>VWZK01000352.1:60510-138499 GCA_013396935.1 Baryphthengus martii
GGGCTCGGGGCTCGGCGGCGGGGCGCCGCGGAGAGGGGCCCGTCCCGCGGGCTGCCGGGAACCCGTCTCCGGCTGCACAGCGCCTTTCCTGAGCTCGCTGGGTGCCGGACGGGAAGCGTTACGTGGGATGGAGAGTAGGCTGCCGCGTGCCGGGGGTTGACTTCTGGGTGCTCCCCTCTTACCACGTGCGAGCGAATTCTGAGACGCGCCCTGACACCCCCAGTGCCCGGGTAAAGACCCGCGCAACAACTTCTAGCTAAGCAAAAAGAAACAGGCAACATAAAACACTGGTAGCACCTGAATCTTCCTATCTGTGAATACTCGTGACAAACGACCAGAATATAAAAACTTACCCCAAGTTTTCAGTAATCAATGTTTTAAAATATCACCTAAAAGCTCCAAAGAAAATTACATAGTCAGGGTTGCTAATGAAACAATAAGTAACCATCTATTAAAATTTTAACACTTAGAACACGGAGGTACAATGGCACACTTGGAACTATAAAAATCACAGCAAATTTTCAATAAAGAACTCCAATCTACATTTACTATCAGCGTTGGTGTCTTGCCCTGTTGTCCAAACACATAGCAGTTCTCATTCTTGTCAGCAATGTGAGCCACAAGTACTGGAAAATCATAGCATTTCTTCTCAGAATCATTGCATGCCACTTTTCCTGCTAATGCAAAGGAGACTCCCTTGGTCAAAATGCACCTCTACTTGAACTCCCTACCCTACTAACTTCTTACACCTTTGAACACAAGTCTGGAAGCAAAACTCAGTCCATATTATTTTCAGACAAGGATTCCCAAACTGCAGCATGGAAAATAATTCAAGGTGAGATTTTTAAGTATATATCCAACCCCCTCTCCAATCCAGGCAGAGCTGGCAGTGCTTCATCACAGCAGGCGGGGGGGCTGGCAGAGAACAACCTTTGTGCGATAACACACGGTTCTCTGTGATGGTGGTGTCCAAGCAAACCTCGGTGGGCAGTTTTTACTCCATTCCATTGTGGTGGCTTCATGGAATGAGTATCTATTGAATGGACTTGTTCACCTGCTGGAGAAATCTGGGCATGAATCAGGTATTTAACATTATGGTGAGGCCGCAGGTTAAGAATTAACATTTCATTTGAAAACATGTCTTCAAATCTATTCAATTCTTCAGTAAATGCTGGTTTATTTTAAACATAACTTAGAATGACCAGGCTTGTATTTGTGTTCTGAGAGGACTCTTTGTAGTATTGGTGACATTTATCTGCACCCTGAGCTGTATGAATTTTGCCTGGGAGTTTTGGAAATGATTCTGAAGTTCAAGAGAACGGTGCATTATATTCATAAAACAACGGTGCCGCTGACCTTTTAGCACAAGAGAATAGACGTGAATCATGGACCTGAGACTTATCTAAAGGAGCACAGTGGAAACACATAGGATGAAAGGCTCTAAAGGCTTTACAAATTATATTTGGATGGGGGAGAGCAGGGAGAAAGAGAATGTGGGAAAAAGAAGAATGAAAAAGGATCCTGCTGTTTAGCTCATACATAAACTGTATGTGCTCAGCCAAAGGTCACTCCTTTTATTTTCTCATTAATTTAAATGACGGTAGATGGTATATGAAGAACAATCTAAAAATAAGAACAGCCAGAAATAGCTTAGGTTTTTGTGTGACAGTGTAGTGGCAAGAAAAACCTGATCTGCAACTCCATTCCATATCTTTACTTTTGACTTTTTAAAAAGTAGTGATTTAAAGAAAGTTTGTTTAAAATGAACTGTAAATTTATAAAAATTAAGAATTAAGTGGTCTACTTTTTACGTATTTTCCAATAAAGCTTTGTATCCAGTGTACAGTGAAATTAATTCCTGTTTTGTTTTTTTTCTTCCACCATTGTTGGTGAGAAATGGTGTCTTCGGATAATTTTGAGGGTGAGTTGTCTGGGTACTAAACAAAAGTGAGGAAAACACTAAGTACTAGGCTGAGTTGTAAACAAATAGAGGAGTAACAGCTCTGGGAAGCCTGTAGATACATGCAGAATCTGGCACAAAGAAATTACCATCCACAGCATCTGAAAGTAGAGACTGGAACGGGAATACGGAAGGGATGATGAACATTCTGCAGTAAGGATCATGAATGGCTGCCTCAAATAAACCTTGAGGAAACAGGAGTACTTCATACAGAGACCGAAGCAACATCTGCCAACTTTTTTCTAGGGAATAAAGGCCCAATATTTGGAAGCTGATCTCCAGACAAGGTGCCATAGATTGCACATCACTGTTGAAGGAGTTACAGTATTTGTCCACCAGCTTTTTAATTTTTATAGCAAATGTGCAAATTTGCACTGACTTGCAGTGTATTTGGCTGTATCCTGAGCCTACGTTTTCAAAAAAGAGGACATCAGCTGCTCAGAATTTAGTTCTCACCTGCTGTTTATGCCAAGTAGACGTATGACCTTTTGGTGAACATATGATGTAGTGTTTGGTTCCTCTTTCAAGGTTATTCATTGATACAGGTAAATGATAACAACAATTAAATGTCTCAGTTGGAAACTTTGGGCTATATTAGAAGTGAGATGGCCTGATCAGAGCACTGACTTTGGATTTTGCATTAAATCTTCAGTTCACAGTATTGCCTATACAACTGTGGTTATATTTCTGATGTGACTACAAATAACTTATTTAATTTCTCTAGGCCTCATTTTCCCATCTGCAAAAGAAGAAAGGAATTTCCAAACCTCAGTGTATGACAAAGATTATGAGATACTTCAGGTGTAACTGTACAATTACTGTAGAAACTTTGGCAGTAAAGGTGCCTTAATGATTTCCTGCTCTCTTGCAACCTCCCTGTCTCCATCCTGGCACTGTAATCTGTTTTTCTACTCAGTTTGTGAAACTTCCCCACAGTCCAGACCACTGAAATGACCTGGGCTAAAAATACCATTGCCCTTTTCTTTAAAGGTTTTTTAACTGAGAACCAGTTGATACTGAAGCTCTGACAGCTGGTGACCTGTCATGAATAGGACCTTGAAAACTGATGTGTCGTATTCTAAGATCAGATAATGATCTGCAGTAATCCAGAGAGATGTTGCAACATAGCCTTTGTAAATTCATTGTTCCTCAAGGGGAAGAACACACTGTCACACAGGATATGGGCTTGTATCTTGCGCCACTTGACTACTATTTGGGCTAGGAATGAAACAGGAACCAATTGAATGCAAAGGCAATAAAATATATCCCTATGTAATTATTTCCTTGCTTCTTCAAACACCTACTGCTCCCACAAGATGGACAGACTCCAAAGCTTCAGTTACATCAGCAACAACTGATTTCTCAGCAATCAGCTCCACAGTACTACCCGAAGCAGGTCACTGCCGTTTTTCCTAGTTTGCAGATAAGAGACAGCAGCACAGAAAGAAATGGTGCAGAGAGCTTCCTAGCTGCAGAAATGGGACGTGAGTCTTCTGAGTCCTGTTCAATGCACTAGCTAGAAAGCCTCACCTCCTGCTATTTGGTGAGGCCTGTCGCCTCACCAAAGGGACTGGATACCATGTGCAGTGACAGGACTGGAGACCACAGAGCAGGGAGTAGAGGTGTCTGGAGGGGAGCTGAGGTGTGTCTCTCTTAAGTGTGTATTTATTTGTCTCCAAGTATGTATTTGTTTGTCGGTTTCAATACCAGAATCAGCCAATAAAAATGTAATTGGCAACAAATGAAATCAGTTTAAATTCTCCTGGCACAAAACTGTTTCTGGCTTAGAACAGGGGGAAATTGATGCAACACAGAAATTTGGAGATAAATTGGTACAGTCACAGTGGTCTGGCAACAGATCTAAGGGTGAAGATACAGAAAACAGCAAATTACGTAGCTCATGTTGTACAGCAGTTGCTAATCTTGGGCATAAACATTACATGTCTCTTTTAAGCCAGAAGAAGGGATGATAATAACATTTTATCCTGGCTTTTGTTAAATGCAGTTAAAAATTGCAACGTTGATGGAAAGAATTTCAAAGAGAGGCACCAGAAGTGATTAACAGGGATATGTCTTCAGGAGATAGTATTTACATGCTCAGTTTAGGAGAAAGCTGCCAAGCAAAGAGAAGACAGAAGGTCCTTTCAAGGGACCTGTGTGAAGTCATAAAGAGCATTATACAGAGTATCAACACAGAAAGAACAAAAATAAGAATCATGATAACTACAAAAAATCTACAAAAAATTCTGACAGTCAGTCGCAATGGACCATAAACCTAGAGAAGCTGGGTTTCTACATGTTATCAGCAGAAAGTTGCATTCAACATTCAGAAAGTTTTTAGAAGCAGAAAAGCCCCTGCATTTGCATGTGTGATCGCAAGCAAAAAAATCACGGAAGACAGCTTTTTTAGCTCTCAAAGCTACAGGTCAAATTCAGAAAAGATAATTCACAACCCACACATAAGTTAATGGCCATTATGTTTGCTCAGACAAGGCCTGAATTTCATTAAATGGTTATGAGCACGCAGACTATATACTATATAAACAAAAACCTGTTTTTCAATGAGATTATTTATATCAAAGATAATTCCAACTGCTGTTCTGAGATCTCACAATTGATTAAAAATACACTGGCCCCAAATGACTGTGACAGTCAAAGTACAATATTCTAAAAAAGATTTTTATTTTTTACTCTTTATTTTTAAGATTGGCAAACAGGCTGGATAAAACCTTAACAGAGGAATGCAGCTGAAAAAAAAGAGCCTGAACATTTTCTGATTGCAGTAGCAACACAGCACTATCTTGTGGGGTCTGAATTTCAGAGTGAGTGGACTTCAGCATGGTGGTAAACACTTAAGAATGACTGAAGTCCAAAAACAAACAAAAAGAAGCCTTGAGCTCACTCTTGTAGTAAATGGGAAAGAAGTGAGGGAAAGCTTGGCAAAAATCAGCATAATAGTAGGCTTATTGTTGAATCTGAAAGCTTCATTTTCCAACAGTGTCCCTTTTCTGGGAAGCTGCACAACCACTCTGAAAGCGCTTTCTATAGAGATGATAAATCTATGGTGGAGATTTATGCACATTCAGATTAAGTCAGGAAATCAGTACTGAAAAGGATAATTAAATAGAGACACAAAAACCTAGAAGAAAAATTACCAAAAGCCCCCAAAACAAACACAGCTAACAATACACCATGATATATCAGGTCCTGGGATTCTGACTCTGACACCTACTCTTGTTCAAGCAACATACAGGGTGAGCCACCTCATCCTCTTCCTCTCTAAGGTTCCCAGGACTCCAGACAGGGGCACTCTGCACAGCAACAGATTCTGGGCTGTAGCAGAGTGAGTCAACAGATAAGGCTTGATATCTTTGGACTTCCATCTTAGGTGTTTCTTTTTGCACAAGCTCTTAATTCATCAATAGTTAGAAAGGCATAAGAAGAAAAAACATTCTACACTTATACATGGGATTGTTTGAGACCACAGCCTTCCTGCTCCTGCAGGGGCATTCAAAAAAAAGAGGGGAAAGATACAGAGACAACTCTCAGTGACACCAGCCAACAAAAAAAAAAGGCTGTGGATGGCTAGAAGAGTTTCTGATAATGGCTTGCAGTTCCAGAATGTCGAAGCTGTGTTAATTTAATGTCCCAGGATGTTGAAGCTGTGTTAATGGTCATCTTTTGATGATTTCCAACAGCTGAAGAGGTGCTTCCCTTAGATAGCAGCAGTGGTAAACTTTCACTCTGGTTGGACTAGACACTAGTCTCCCTGTTTAGCTTTAGGCATCCAACTCAGGTGCCTAATCCAGCAGCCTCAGTGCCTAGGTTGTTAGGGAAGCTATGGATGTCTCACTGACTCTACAGGAGCCTTCAGCCCCATTATCACCAGAGCTGGGTTCCTGAAGTTAGGCTGTGAAAAACCCCAATGCAGGGATGACAGAAACAGTCACTGTTACTTGCATTACTTCCCTGCAGCACCGGCCTGTAAGGGAAACTACACTTAGTAACCCGGAGAAACTCTGCCACTGATTCCAGCAGCTTACTGCTTTATGTTCCAAAAGGGCTTGGTCCACTCCCAAAACTCCAGCAACAAAACACCAAGGAGCAGCCATTAGCTGGTAGCACTAGTAGATTGCTGTCCTCTGTCTGGATTTGATACTGGGAACAGAAAATCTGAGGGTTCATAAGCTAAATGAGAGCTTTTGAACATTACAGTCTCCATTTTATAACGAACAGCCCAGACTTTCCAGGCGCAAATAAGTGAGGTGCTGTGAGACCTGGCTCTTTTGATGAAGAGGTCACTTCTCTCCTTTCAGCTTTACAAGATGCACAGCCGACTCAGAGGCTTGATAGTAAAGCAAACACACTGACTGAACAAACTTTAGTGAAAAAGCCCTTCTCTTTCACATCACTGTTACTCTAAAACATGCAAACTCAGTACTGTCCTATAGTGAGCAAACTACTCCAGCTCTGAAGACACGGTATACAGATGCTGCAACTATGTAAGAATCTTTCATTTGTGCATCATGACTTTTAAATTAATTTATTTATTTGTCCCACTTCTCTAAAGTGGATTCGGTCCTAGTGCGTAATTAATCTCATGTGGGAGCTAAGGACAGATGCAGATTAAAAAACTTGACAACTAAAAGATGTAGATCTGCTTCCAAGTTTTACAGTGCAAGATGATCTATAGTAGAAACTATTTACAATCCTTTCTCTCACACGACTGGACAAAACCAAAAGAATATTCCACAACAAGTGTGGCAATTCTTATTTCACATAAGAGTTCTGTCCTAGGCAGTGTACAAAATAGTACTTCAGCCCCTTGTCCTCTTCTCCTTTCTGCTAAGAAGACTAATTTGCAACAGTTTAGAGGTTTTTCCACAGGGTGAGTTTATAGATGGCAATTTATTTTCTGCTACTTGTAAGCCAGGCTCAATTTGAACAATAGTCTTGAGGTAGAAAGAACTGTATCATTTACTAATCAAACAGATCAAGACAATTTCCCATAAACACTGAATCTGATAGCAAAGGATTCCACTGCCATTTGGAGATACAAGGGCAGGGAATGATGCAAAATGTGGACTATGCTTGAGGGCTGGCTTTGCTCTGGTCTCCTTTACATCAAAAAAAGTCATCTGCACAAGATAGTCCTAGCCAGAAGGAAAAAGAGAAGAGTAAAAATATTCACTGCTTTAGAGTGTGGTTTCAAAATCTGGAATTCAGCATGAAACTTATCTGGGAAGTAATGTAAATAATGGAAGTGGAACATTAGAATTATGATTTAACTGCTGGAGCCAGGAATTTGGCAGTTGAGGTTACTGTTGTTGATACAGCAACATGTCTGACAGCATTTGAAAAAAGGGTTGGCCAACAGGCAGAAACATATAATCAAGTTGGAAAAAATAATAAATGCAAGGATTTCAGCTTTAGTGGTGTTACACAGCATGCAGGGAATTAAAGGAAAGTAGAAAAAATAGATAATAATGACAGAAGAAACTAAATGGTATCAAACCAACACAAGGGTTAACAATATTTGATCAATCAGCGGTATGCTTCAGAAGTAAAAGGACCATAACAGAAAATATGCCAACAACATGATTCAGAAATTGCCAAGGTAATTTAAGCTTTAATTCAGAATGGTGCCACGCACAGATATAGTTTGTCTCTGATAAGATTCAAGTGAAGTTCAACATGGTAGAATCCGAATTCCTCAAAAGCAGAAGTGTCCTTGTGCCTCTGTGCTCTAGAAAAGCAGCACTTCTATTTAACAAGGAGAGTGTCCCAGCTCAGAAAGTGCCTTACCCAGGGCTGCACAGGAAGGCTGTGTGAGAACCGAGGACTGAATGCAGACTTCCAGCAGGACACTACCTTATAATAGCTGTTGAAAGTCAGCCTGAAATTAAATGTGCTTAAAACTACACCTGGCTAAAGCAAGAATAAAATCTGTTTAGGTACAATTACTTGATTTAGTGAACAAACACAGTGTGCTGCTTTCAAAAACCAGAAATGACAACTTATGGGCTAAGAGAAGACAGAGCTAACATTAAAAGAATGGAAGACATTTTATGCCAGCGCACTCCTCCCTGAAGGATGCGTAAGAAGTTGAGACACACAGATGCATATTGTTACTTATCGGCACTTCACTGCCATTACCATGACAGCAAGGCAAAGACCATTTTGTTCTGCCCCATTCGTCCCTCAGCAGAACTGCCAGTTGACTTCCAAATTCAGAATCTTAACAGAAACTAGTATTTGAGGCCAGATTTTGCATTGCGTCCTAAAAGCTCAATCTGATATGAAATTTAATGAAAATGAAAGGTGGAACAAAAGGTTGTATTCTCATAAGGCTAACTGAACATTAAGAGGCTGATTCTGCTGTTTGCAGTACAACATGCATAGAGAGAACCAAATAAAACTCAAAACAAATATTTGCTGGGGTATAATGTGCCAAAAATCTACCTGTATTTTCTTTTGTTTCTCACAACGAGTGCAAGGATCAACATATTGCTGCTGCCTACAGGACATGTATGTTTGACGAGAGTGAGCATGGTACAGTGAAATAGCAGTAGATTCATCAGGAAAGCATGTAAAACAATAAATGGAATGCACCAAAGGAGTAGTTAAGAATGTGTAACATGATTGCCATCATTATACTTCTGTTTTGCATATCCACTAGATTATAAATATTAACACAACAACTGGTACAGGAAAGCTGGGGCATCAGAATTACATGTTCTGATTTACTCCGACACTTTGCACACGGTTCATGTCTAAAGAATAAAAAGCAGAGGGAGAGAATGCTACAGACGAATAACATGATTATGACCACTTCCTAGATAGTTCAGGCTCTTTATCTGGCTCTGCACAGGTTAAATAATTAATAAGTCCCTCTCATGTTAAAAAATTGCTCTACCAATCCCATTCACCAAAGCTGCATGAGTAAAACTACTGATACAAGCTCCCCCCACCATTCCTGGGTAGAAACCATTAGGAGAAGGAAAAGAAGACAGGTGAGCAAGGCTCAGTGAAACACAACTCTGGCACAAACAGGCTGGAAAACAACTGAAAGGGAAGGATGAGAAGACAGAGAACATGTAGGAGAAGCAGAATGTTTACAGGTCTTACTCTCCTGGAGAAAAGGTGGTATGTATGAATACTGTGAAAAATTCAGATAGTCTTCTCCACCCAATGGTGTAGTTTACTTAGGTCTTGGAGAACACAGTTACCTGAACAACCTGTTCCCTCTTGTAAAACTTGTCATCTCACTTTACCCTGCTGAGCTGACCACAAAATAACAAAATGCTTGGTTGTTCCCCACATTACAACACACACACTATGGAAGCTGTGTTTTGTCTACAGCAAAGTCAATTTCCCCACAGGAAGAGAGGTAGACAGAGAAAGAAAGAGAGAAAGGTGATAGAGCAAAGCTGTGAGCTGGAACAGTTATAGCATTTGATTCCCAGCTTTAAACAAACTCTTTGAAGTAAAACAGGTTTTATGTTAAAAAACAGCTGCTTTTCGGTATGCATCATTGTTCATGGTTGCAAAAATTACTCCACTTTAAGCTGGATAGTCAGTGCTGAAAAAAATAGCAGAAGATTTATGTGCAGACCCCCACCATTCCCACAGCTCCCATGCTGCATCCAGCACTTGGTAGCTGCAGGAGTTATAAGTGTTACAGTAACAGCTGACATTGTTTTACAGGAGCAGTTCAGAAACTTAACCTTGATCCCTACAACCCATGAGCTGAATGGTATAGCTCCACAACCGAAAAGTCTGAGTTAACAGCAACAAAAAAAAAAAAGGAATGTACCATCTTTGTGAACTTTATTTGTCAAAAGGATCTTCGAGAGCCACAGAAGAGAATATACCATGTGAAAAAAATAAATGCTGTAGCTTCTGAGCTGAGTTTCAAAGTTCTCTCTCTTACACTGTGTGAAATTAGTCTATAAATATCAAGAAGTGCAAATAACTTTCTTAACAGAGAGCAAGTTTGCACTTACCTGAGGAAGTTCGGCAATTTTGCCAATCAAATCCATGTAATCTATTCTTTTGTTAAAGACAGAAAGTTGCAGAAGAGAAGGCATGCACAATGGAACTCTCAAAACAACGTGCAATGTCCACAGAAAACAATGGTAGAACTTCATCATTATTTTTCTACTGTATAGATCTTGCTTCAGTATTTGAAGTGCTCACCCTTGCCACCTATGAGATCTCCATGACTTTGTAGATCTAATAGAACTTAAATCTGCGTCAGAGTTCCCAGTTTTATCTTCCTCATAAGAAATAAAAGGTCTGTATCTACTGTATACATGAATGGATGATGAAGAGGACCTCACCAAACACCTGCTGTGTATTTGTGTTTCTGTAAGTAACAGCTGTAAATTCAGGATTGCAAACCTGACTATATGCAATATCAAACCTTAAGTTCCAAAAGTATTGAGCTGCAATGAAACAGGCTAGGAAGCAGCTGTTAATTTTAACTAAATAATGTAAAGGAGCTCCATTTCCAAAAGCAAAGCCCCAAACAACAAAAAACATGAAGAAAAGACAAGCCTATATGTATTTCTTCTAATATGGCTCTATAAAGGGAGAAAACACCAAATTTAGAATAAAATCTAAGGTCGGACTTCAAGGTACAGGAAACCACGGTTCAGATACTTGTTCAAGGGATACCAACAATTGGCTACAATCCCCTTATCAAAGTCTGATTAACAAGATAGAAAGCTACACAGTGGTCAAGTAAGATGAAATGCTGGCAGTTCCTGAAGATATCATTTGTTATACTCAGCATTCGTTGCTATTGCAGAGCTGCTCTGAGATCAAAATCCTGATTGTAGTCCATCAAACCAATAACCACAGTGAGTCGAATGGCTGAGCAATTGTGATGACACAGCTGGATGCAGGGATGGTGCTACGAATTATTATGTGAAGCCACTACCACCATGTAGAAAGCTTTGGATAAAGGGAAAAGCAGCATGGTAACTGCTAATAACCACAACACAGGATTGATATCAAATGGGTTATTAAAAACAAACCAAATTACATCATGCTAATTTTTGAAGAAGAAATATTTAAGCCTGCTGCTTACAATATAAACAAAAGGCATGTCTGCACATCTCTTCACCTGGTATGTGCAGAAAAACTCAGTTCTCTTCCCAATCAGCATCAGTTCAGGTTCATACTGAACACTAAGTGGTTTCCCCCTTGCTTCCCTACCCCCAGTACTTTCACAGAACTAGCCTTCAGAAACTACAGTCATAGACGGTGTTCAGGGTGTGAGCATCAGGAGAAAGAAACAGCACGCTGGACAATTCAAAGTAACTGAAATGGCTTTCACAGGTAGGCAGTAAGAATACCACGGTCATGCAAAATTTATTTTGCTTAAGGCCACTGCTAGCACTTTGGCTTTATCTTGCCCGCTAAGACAGGGCATGAGAGGACTACTGGAGTGTCTGTGCAAAATCAACCTGGTACTTCTGGCTCTGTGAAAGCAGGATCGATCTGACATCCAGCAAGACTTTGACCAAACCCCACTTGCTCTGGTAAGTCACCTCAGAGAAGCTTTCAATGCGATTGAAGTTCAGCAACAGTATTTCCCACTTTGGGTTCTGCTTCCTATTGTCTTTGTCACTTTGACCCTTCCCTTCATCTCCTATCCGTGGGATTCTTGGCTATAGCGTACTTTTTTTTCATCTAAAAATAGCAGCTCTTCAGCCTTTTTGTCTCTTTATTACAACCGTGGCTGCCTTTAATGGATCATGCATGAAATTAGGCCTCGTTTGCATTGTAATCAACTTTGGTGACTTATGCTTTTAATTAGTCCTTAATATTCATCCAGTCTGCATGGATGGTTCATTATAAAGGACCTTTTCTACGTGTCATTGTGGTTTCAACTTGAGGGGAAAAACTATTTCACGAATGGTATGGATACAAGAAATATATACAATTTATCATAAACCATTATGATTTTATTCTTTTCAGCTGGAGCAGCAGACGTGTTAATATGTTTTTCCAATTGAAAAAAGTACCACACGATTTACTATTCCATGAGGATAAAGGGTCTGACACAGCCCCTATTTGGATACAACCTCTATGGGATTCTCAACATATTGTAAATTGCTGGATCTGAGTAACCTCTCTCCAAAACCACAGTGGGCCCCTGACTGCCTTGCATGCCAAGATTTAGCAGGTTAATTGACCAAATCATGCTCACTTCAATAGCCTCTTTGTGTTCCAGATTTGACCCACAGAAGAGCTCTGAAAGTTTAGAGCACAACATAAGTGGTAAGTATTACTGGGTCACATTTTGAGGTTCAGAATCAGTTGCTACTTAATGTTTATTCAGGCAAATTTCCATTAGAGCACTGAATCAAAAACTCTGTAAGGACATCCTAATTTCATCCATTATTAATCGTATGAGGTATCAATTAAATGTAATGTTCTCTGACATCTTTTACTCTTGCCTGATTAAATATTCCAAACAAAAGACATTCAACTGTCACTTAAAAAGTGTGATTTATTGCTAACCAACCCGTGCATCTGATAGTTGAATAACCAAGAAGTTTCTAAGAGGGTTCTTGAAAAAACCTTTCATTGCAGTTATACTTATTGCCAATTTCTGACTGTTTGTTTTTAACAATAATTAGAATGATCACTCCAGAGATGAGGTCTGGAAAAACAGATATCCTAAAAATATTACCTGTGCATAAACCAGCAACTTTTTGTTAAGACATCAAGATCTTTTCCCGTTTTATCAGGCATATGGTACTGACATTAACTATACTCACAAGTAGATCAGAGCAGTGCGTGCTTTCTTCATACTGATGAGAGTAGTTCTCTTAGTATTTCACATATCCTATAAAATTTATTTTATTAAAGTATTTATTTCCCACTTGTTACTTGGAATAGAAGAGTTAAGAGATAAACAAGGCAGTAAAATTTTAAACCTATCATCTGAAACATTTGGTCCCATGGAAAAAAGTACAGAAAAACTAATGGGCCCACTGCCATTAGTGCCACCAGGATTTAATCTTCTGTGCTCCAGCAGCCAGGCAGCTTCCAACCCCAGGAGTACAGGCATATTTGTCAGTCTCATAGTTTTCAGATATTATTTGCTTCGTGAAAAAAACCATGCACATTTCTAGAATTTAAAGATGAGGAGACTCACCTCCTGTCTGATGAGGAGGTGACATTTCAGCCATAAAAGAGCACTTGAACTTCTTAACATCAGTGGTACAGGGTCAAATCACAGGTCTGACCTCAGAATCTTATCTCTCACAGTCAGAGACTGATGCTTAAGAAAGTGTGACATGAGAGAAAGCACACAGTGCAGCGTCTCCACTAAACTTCCCCAGTTTTCAGAAATGTGCAGCTTGGGTACCTTTCTTCTGGCATGGTGAAAATTATCAGAATCAAGATCTTAATCTTTCAGGGTTTGAACAAAGGAAATGCCAAACAGCACTGGAGTGTGTCACTTTATATGGGTGACAACTCCCAAAGTCCAAATAGTTGCGTGGATCAACACCAGGCTCCTAAACCCGTTGCAGAACCGAAACATTAAAGTTCAAGAGACACTAGAAGGAAAAGGAGATTTTCTTGGTCTTGGCTGATTTTGCTCTGAGGCTGCCAGCGTTTGAAAGAAGGCAAGCCTAAACTGCATTATGTTCTCAGTGTTTACAGAAGCCCTCTTCACTCAAAGGTACATCCTTGAGAAATACTGGACCAGACTCTGGAGATCTTGTTCATTCTACTTCTGCAAACTTCAAAAGAACTTTAGCAAGATTTTATGTAAGTATTATAATATTTCAGCCTAAGGTAAATGAATCTCACAAGCCAAAACTACTTTCTGTTCAATCTTAGGAGAGGAAATAACCCAGCTTCTTAGATCTTATCGAACTCCTTTGAAGGCAACCGACTTTAGTAAGGAAGAATTTAATCCCTAATTCCTGAACACACTAAATATAAAATAATTATTGAATAACTAGTTTTTGCATTTTTTCTTGGAATACAGGTTTGGGAGACCAAAAGACGTCTGGGATTCAGAGCTTCCTGCAAATAAGAAAATATGTTTTTAAAGGTATCAGTAAAATGAATTAAAAAATATTTCCCTGAATGTGAGATAAATGAAGGGGAGAAATACTTTTCTATACTTTTTTATATTAACCTAATATATGTACACACAGAGTTAAAGGAAAAAAGAAATTGTGACCATTACATACTCAAATTCCAGGGAAAGAGCCAACTGTATCAGGTTTGGCTTTTCTACATATGCAGGGCAGAAATAGTTCATAATAATTTGCAATACATACAAAAATTATACAACTTAAAAAGCCCTGTAAATCAAATACAGGGCTGCTCTCAGCAAGCTCACTGTTAACTCTGAGATTCCAATGAAAGCAACTTGTATCAGTATAAAAGTCTCTCCATTTACAAAATCCTTTTCTTGACAATCTTTCCTTTTGCTTTAACAAGAGCTGGCACTTTTGCCATTTGCACAAAGTAGAGACATTTTCTGTTTGCTGCATATGAACTGAAGCAAGGAATCATGTAAGTGCCAGTCAGCTCTCCTATCTGAAACACTGCAAAAATACATTGAAATAACTTAGCACTGTCTAGACAAGCTCAGCACTGTCTACCTCAAAAAATGTCATCCAGGTATACCCAAAAACATGAGATAGTCTTCGAACTGTGGTATCTTACAAAAATAATTTGTTTACCTTTTAGGGGGTTTGAGTCTTTGCTGTGATTCAAACACTCCCATAACGAATAAATTTTTTGCTAGTTCAGAAAAATTAGAAGCAACATTTCACCTGATCATATCCTGAGAAGAATCTGAAACTTGAAGAAAAATACAATATATTGCAAAAATAAAAATAAAATCGTGAGAGTGAACAGTAACACTCATTTCAGGAAAGACTCAACTGAATGAGGAGGAAAGCATCCTTAAGCTAGGCGTCCAAAAAAATCAGAAAAAAAGTTAGGAGAACTGAAAAACCAGAGGTTTTATACTGTTATTACTCAAACATTAACAATATAAAGCAAGCAAAAGAGAAAGAAAATGGGAATAATCTTGCCTATACTGTAGCATTAAAAGTCATGTTAGTATGAGAAAAGAGATAGGAGGTGGAAGGGACTCCCAGAACAGGTCTAGTCTATTGTGGTAAGTATCTATTCAGCATTTCTGAGGGAAGTTCCTCAGCGTCTTTGAATACTCCAGCATTTCAAAGCCTATTCAATCAGAAGATCTTCCCTCTTATCAAACTTCTGTTGTCCTTGCTGTAAATTAAACTACTTTGCCTATATCCTGTGGAAGGACAACTTATCACTGTTCTTAGAACATTTTTTATGTTTTCATTTTTATCTTCTATTTTATCTGGGTTTTAGACTAAAAAGTCCCTTTCCCTCACTTTATCCTAAAAGCTGTATTTTCTCAGCTTTCATTATTATCCCAGCTTCCCCAGGCTTAGGGTCACTATACATTTCTCACAAAAACTGGTGACCTACTTTATATATAGCCCCCCAAAAGTACATGTATAAACAGCACCACAACATTAAATCAATAAAAAAATAAGAAGCTTCAGTTTAATATATTAACTTGTCAGTCAACAGTCTCATCACTGATCATTCACGATCCCTCCACAATGATCTTTGTCATGTCCTGTGCTATTTTTTCCAATTACATTTGTATAGGAAATTTATTGATGTCTACTCTGTAATGCACCTTCTGCATTTGAGACAATATACAAAACCCATGCATAGCATCAGTGGCAGTTTTGAATTTAAACATTTTAAAGTTACTGGAATGTTCCATTTACTCATAAAAGTAATGAAATTTGGAACATGTAAATGTTTTCTCCTCAGAGAGAAGTTTAGGGAGTAGTTGAAAAGTCCTAAGCCATGGATGCCAAGGAAAGAAAAAGAGATCAAAAGATTTCCTTTCCACAGATCCAACAAGTATTTGCAGTATCTTTCAGGTAATACAAGTGAAGGGGACAAATTCTATGACTAATTTCACTCCATGTGAAAACAGAACATAATAAATAAATGTTTTTAACCTAAAGATAGGAAATGAAAGGCAGAAAAGCTGTGGGGGAGAATTGTAACTGACCTGAGAAGAAGGAATCAGCCATCTATTTCAGGGCCACGAGGAACATCTGAAGCTGGGCAAGAAGATCTTGACAGAGGAATAGGTATGAATGGGTCAGTGCAAGGTTGGGGTTGTTCCCACAGGCAAATTAGGGTTACAAAGGCTCCTTAGTACTGTGAATTAGGGAGTGAAATTGGTATCCAGCAGCTCAAACCAGTAACCTGAAAGAATTGCTGTGCAAAGATGACAATGGATGTGGGCTGTCAATTTTAATAAAGACATGGAGAAACTGAAGGAATTAAGTGGGTTCCAGTCATGGGGAAATATGACAGTAAAGGCAAAAGTAAATTGCTACAAACACCCCAAGAAAAATACAGAGAATATGCAAACACGCAGTGACACAAAGCCTAGAGCTAGACATTATACATGGCAATTTAGTTAACCAGACACACCTTGTCTGGTAGTAAACTGTAATGGGGATGCAGCATTGCCCCAGAATCTCATAATAATGATTTTGACATCTGGCAAAGAGTGAGCATGTTCTCTGTGCCTGCATGTTCTCATGATCTGCCAAGACACCTATCTTAAAGGAGGTCGTTTGGAGATACTGGACAGATAAGCAATTACAAAAGAGAGATTTAAAAGACTGAATAAAACAAAGAGGGCTAATAACTTTTTCTACTGTCCCTAAAAGAATAGTTTTGAAGAACCTGGGAAGAGCTACTGTATGTATCAAGAAAAAAAACAGGCTAAGCAAGACAGATTTTGCTGGCAACATAAGAAAATAAGGGCCTCAGTGTGCCAGTGGAAACCAGTACACAAATAATAACACAGCAAGTAAATAGGCCAGGGAGTTATAGCAGCAAAAACTGAGGAAAAACTGAGCATTTGATGTCTCTACAGCAAAAATAATGATCCCAAAGAAAATGAGAAATTGGAATTTGTAAACCAGGATACACAAAGATAAAGTGAAAAAATAAGGTAGTATGATTTGGGGTTGTGCTGTGTCTGACTGGCATGGAAGTAACTTTCTTCACAGCAGCCCACATGGTGCTGTGTTTTGGATCTGTGGCTACAACAGTGGTGATAACACACCAGTGCTTTGGCTATTGTCAAGCTGTGCTACTTGCTTTCCCACTACACCCCCACAGCAAGAAGGCTGAGAGTGGGAAAGGGGCTGGGAGGGGACCCAGCTGAGACAGCTGACCCAGACTGGCCAAAGGGACACTCTATACCATATAGCCTCAAGCTCAGAAATAAAAACTTGGGTAGAGGAAGAAAAAGATGGAACTTTTTGTTTCTACGGTGGCTGTTTAGAGACTGGTTGGGCATCGGTCAGCCTGTGAGAGGTGGTGTGTAATCTCCTTTGCTTTGCTTGTTTTTTCCCCTTTCTTTTCTTCATCCATTAAAATGTTTTTTATCAAAACTAAAGAGTTTTCTGGACTTTGTTCTTTTTGTTTTCTCCACACTGTGAGGAGCTGGTCAGAGGAGTGCGTGAGCAGCTGTGTAGGTGCTTGGCTGCTGTCTGGCACTACAAAAAAAAAAAAAAATTTAAAAAAAAACATCTATCTATCTATCTGCAGTGTTCGCACTTGCCCCAACTAACCATACTTGAAACCACTGCTACAGGTGGAAGAGAACATGCCTGGATTTTCTTCACCTAGTTCAATAATCCTTCAACATCCAATACTGCATAGTTTTAGGAGCACTCTATCTACATATATGTCCATTATAAAATCCTAAGACATAAAAGAACAAACCAAATTATTCTCCAGTTATTTCATTCTCCAGAAAAAAAAAATGGACATATCACTCATGTAGAAAGACATTACAAAGGCTGATAAAATATCTCATTGACTAAGCTCTTTACCTTGACATGCAAGTAATCAACTTCTCCATGACCCAACTGGAGGAATAACATTATATCATGATATAGTCTGGAGCCATCAGGAATGTTTTATTTACGGCTGAGAAGGAACAAATATAATGTTTATTCTTTATACAGATAAATTTTTGGCAACAAAAAGGGGAAGAAAGCAAGCCAAAATGGAAAATTTAAAAGAAAAAGGGAAGAAGAAGGCATCACAGACTAATAAACGCTTTAAATGGTAGGAGGCTCAAAATGTCCATTTTTCTGGACATAATACTTTCACAGAAATCCAAGTGAAAAGAGGCAACATCTTAGATTTCATTTCAGCAAATGCCTTCAAAGGCATTAATGTAGGTCACATACATTGGGCACCTGGGCCAGCCTCCTGCTGCTTGCTGAATGCAGCAAAGGGAGGCTGCTATTCAGTTTTGCAGTGCATGAGAGAGCCCATTTCACATTCCGATTGTACACTGCCAACTCCTGAAGAGCAAACCAAGTCCTTCCTTTTCTAGTCTGGTCCACTGAGCAGCTGGTTTCACTGCAGGCCTGATAAAAATGAGATTTCTTCCCACATCTTCAAGCTAGAGGGTTCAGGAGTATACAAGCTAATCTTAAAAAGCTTATACAACAGTTGATTTTGCCATCTACGCTTTAACGATTTTTAAACCCTGTTAATCTCTGGGACTTAAACTGATGGAATTCATTGCCAAAGAATGCTATATATTATACAAAGCCATATTTATTTTAACTGGTTTAAAGTATCCGTAGTTCAGTCTCATCAGATAACTATAGGTCTGTTCTTTTGGTTTAGAGAATAGGTAAATGCTAAAAATAATAGGATTTAAAAATCCAATATCATGCAGAATTTCTTGGCACAGAAAAAAGTCCTGAGTATTACACTAGATTCTGTCCAGAGAAATAGGAAAGCGTTTGCATTTGCAACTCCATGCTCTCTTCTGGCACATTGGGTCTCAATTTCATTTCCGGGAAAGTTAAACTGCAGACCTGACAGACTGTGTCTGGGTCTTATCCTGATTTACCCTTTTAAAGCCATTCATTATTTCTGCAGAATGACAACGGCAAATACACAAGTCTAATCCATCTATTCCTCAAAGACCAATTTTAACACAACAGAAGTTCTAGCAGAATTAGTGACTGCCTTCTAAGTAGCCTAATGGGCACAAGTTAGAAATAATTTATACCTCTGCTAAATGTAATTGAGCTTCTGGCTTGATATTGATGTATTTTCCAGGGAAACAAGGTTTATTTGGTTTGTGATTTCTGACAGAGTACGCACTATATTGTTCATTTCTGACACAGTGGTGAACTTTTACTACTTCCCTTTACTTTCAAGGGTTCTTCTCTCACATGGCTTGTCTGGCAAGATTATAGAGGTTTTCTCTTTCACTCTTGTTGAATTATCAGATAAACTGCAGAAGAATTTTTTTAAAACAAAGCATAACTTCTCTAGCTAAACTGGAAAAGTTGTGCTTATATCATCTCTCCTTGCAGATCTCTATGTAAATATTAGACAGAAACAATTACTTTCCATATGTTTACTGTGATACAGTGAAGAACAAGACCTGGGAATCCTCACTCACTGTCATAATTATGCATTGTTTAGAGAAACAGTGTCTGTTCACTTGAATGTGGCATATAGAAAACCAGGACATAAATATACTTAATAGTGAGATTGTGTAAAAGAGAAAAGATTTTTCTTTAATACATGGAAGTGAAAATTGATTTGATTAGGAGAGGATGCTGGAGATAACAGGGTCTTGGCTGCTGGCCGGGTCAACATACCACGGGAGTATACACGCTTGTTTTTCCACCATGCCCAATGAAAGGGTCATAGGCAAGAGATTTAACCCTACCTTCTCCCAAAGATCTTCCCGTTAATCGTGATTATCTATTCATAAGTCCAGCATAAGCCTCTTTTTGTTCAATCTGATTTTTTCTCCTCATTGTTTAGAAGTTGAATTAAAGCATAATTACTTGCATTATGCCACTTCTGACAGCATGAGCTGATTAGCTTGTAAAGCGTAAAACACTGATTAATTTGGAGCTATCATAGTAGAAAGCTATGACTTATAATGGAATATGCAGATAAGCTTGGCAAGGTACTTACGATATGAATCAAATAAATTTTATATAAATATGTATATATAATTCAAGATGAGAATATTTCATAATTGCAATCTATTATAGATGGAAAATGTGACACGATATGAATGATTATGCTAATCTCATATCCAAAAAACTCGTATAATTTCATAACCAGTATATCTTTCTATTTTCTGGCACAGCAACTTTGTATCACAAATGGTCCCTCCCTCCTCCTGCATGCTCCAGCTCCTAGTGATGGACTAACTACAAACCTGGCTGATGGGAGAACACCCTAATGTTTGTAAATGTTTTGGCAGAACAGCTTATCAGTGGGTTATTTTACAGCGTGCACATCCTGTGTGTCAACACAGATCAAACTCAAACCAGAAAATTTTGCATTTCACAGCTGACTGCTCTGCTCACTGAACCACTGGTGCTCTCAAGGCCAAGGCACAACGGTTGGGCTACACATAGCTCAGTGGGGTATTTTCTGCAAGTCCTATGGGGTAATGGCATTTTGGAATAGAAAACAGAGTAATGCCAAATTGTTTTAGCATCTTTTCAGCAAGGTTTTTACTGTATTGCAGTACTTCCATTTACATTTGTGGGTTGTTGATTCTGCCTCTGCTGCAACATGACATGTAACATGCAGGTGGAAAAAGAGCACCATTACTTTCAGCCCAACACCATGAAGTCACTCTAGATTAAGAAAAAATCAGTAACTCAAAATATTCCTGGGCAAGAGAGACTAAACTCCAGTGAAATTTCTCTGCAAAAAATCACAAGGAATCAATCAGCTTTGGAAGACCGGCTTTTAGGACCTGGCTGAGGTCTGCTGCTGGAAGGCGCAATATTGCTGCCGCTCCACTACAGTGGAGAGTGCAGAATCCCATTCAAAAGGATTCAGGGGTTCTTATGGAGACCAAGCTCCTTCCTTTGATGACAGAATCAGAAGTACTTTTCTTTGACTACCAATAGAACTATCTGTTTCTCACTGTTTCTCAGATTCCCAATCCACTTTTCCTTCAGACATCAGATTCAGGTTTACAGACTGCAATTTATAGCAGCATAAGACATTTGATACTTCTTGTAGAATTGCATGTTATTTCATGTGAGTGTGAAATGACTACACCATGACTAATGCAAGTCAAGAATACACAGTACCTGAAGGACTTCTGCTCCATGATTCCCACAGCACAGATTGACTCTATTCACAGTGTAATGTCAGGGCACTAAAACTGCTGAGAGGGAGGGGGTGTTGGGAGAACATGCACAAAAGGAAAAAGCAGGGTCTCCAATTAGTAAAATGTATTTTCTTATTATCCTTGAAATAAAGTAAGAGTTTGTGCCATACCAGAGTCCAAATGGCTATGTAAAACTTCAGCAAGCTGTAGTTCTGGTGCTGCTGACCAGATCCTACACTACACTGATGGATTTTATATAGTATGGAAAAGATGTAGGAAAGCATATGACCTCTGCATATAAACACAAGTAGTGCAGGATCCCTGCCCAGTCAAGGAAAATGCCAGGATGTGTACCACTGATCTGAAGCTTAAAACCGCAGGCCAGTGCAGGGATGGACTGCTGACAAATACCATCACTCCTAGCATCATGCATGTTCTGGACAATCCACCTCTGTTTCCATAGACTGAACTCTATGCAGGTGCTTTTCTCCTGTCACCTCTTTTCTTCAAGCCTCAAGTCTGAGCAAGTGGAAATGTTAAGCTGTTGTCCCATGATGTGAGGAGAGTGAACTAAACTGAATTTAAGGAGTTACACTGACTAAGAAGGCCCAGCTCTTGTTTTCCTGGAAGTTAAGCATTCATTTTTCTGCAAGGCCTGGCAGATTAGTATGCTGAGTTTGTAGAAATCCCACTAATAGAAGTAGGTGAATTCAATTCTCAGCACCTTCCTCTGCAGAGTTGTCCAAATACGAATATCATATTCTATTGATAAGTACCCATTTTAGAAAACGATGATCTATTTTTTCCAGTTAAGCTGAAGTTAATTTTACAGGATGCGATCCAACAGTTTTTTCATGAGTCTACTCCCCCTTAATAAATTGATTTACATGCTTTTGTTATTATTAGGATAAACGAATAGAATATCCTCTGAGAGAGAGTGTCAGCTTGTGCAAAAGAATGCAGATGCACTGACAGTTTTGGAATGTGGTAGATTTACAGCAGCTGAACAATTGGCTGTCTGCCAGCAAAACTGTTGCAAAGGTCGCAGATACACACATCCAAAACAATATCAAACAATGCTCGCACTTTTTTTCAGATAGATTCCTTGCAGTTGCTAAACTTGCACTAATCCATGTTGTATTGTGTGGCACAGATTATTATGAATCCAGACTACGTACACACATATGGTGTAACCTTGGTTACATTACTACTAAATCAGTCTTCCAACTGGGCCTAAGATTAGATTACAAACTGCAGTTGAAAAATGTGTCATGAGATGGCTGGTTTACATTTACAGAAATCAGATTTGTTTTAACAGCCTTTTCCAACTATAGCTCATGATATGGAATAGGAATGTTACACTTCTGAAGTGTTCTTCATCCACTATTTATTATTTTTCACCAACATTTGTGGATTTCTTCTTTAAATTTCACAGCAGATAAATTGTCTTGAAACTTGCCTTATTTTCTGAGAATGTAAATGGCAGTTTTCCTAAGGAAAATGTTTAGTAAGTTCAAATACCTATGTAGCATTATGCATATAGAAATCAATGTGTAACCTGAGGTTCTTCCTTCCCCCTCAGCTTTCAGCTTTTTTTTTTTTCCAATGTACTACTCCATTTGAAAGTCAGTAAGAAAACTAACACGTTCATCATCTATAAATTTAAGTTAGTTACTTTGGGCCTAATACGAATTATGCTATTGAATTTAGTGGACTTTGGATGACACCATAAGCTTTGTTCAGTTTTATACTGACAAAATTACTGTCTATTTCACACAAAATCTTTTGCATTTTTAACACCATTAAGTACACTGCATACAGAAACTAAAGGATTGATTTTGTAGCATTGTATTGCATACAGTTATGAAAGAGATTTTAGAGTAATGCAATCACATGATAACTAGTTGGGTATAATAAGCCAGCCTCCTTCTGTCAGCACAATTACTCCTGTTTCAAAGCAGAAATTCCTTCTATATTCTTATAAGCTTAAATGGATTCTTGCTAAATGCCTGCCTTTTTCACTTCCCTAAATGGACACATTTTTCTTGCTATGCTCACTGTCATAATGTTCATAGCAAAGTGTGGAAAGTGTTTTGCATGTGTGGTTTTGTTTTGGTTTTAATAAGTATTTGGTTTGAAATCCTCCTTGAAATCCCCTAAAAAAAACCAAAAAAAAACCAACAAACCAGGAAAGGAACACTTCTCCCAAGTAGAGCATCCAGAGGAGAAGAAAAGTCTTGGTGTCAGGGAAAGAGTGGTTCAGGCTTGGTGGGCTAAATTTTCAATGCATTCCTTTATGGCCAGAGAGACAACCAAGAACTTTGGAGGAGCTTCAATCTATTTTACTTAGTCACAAGGGATTCTGTGTTATGGACAACTTAAACACACCAGAGGACAGCACAGTGCATAAATCAGAAAAAGGACAAAATAGCCAAGTATCTTACAGAGTCCTACAGTACAGACCTGAGGCAGCATCTATAGTAGAGACTGTTCTCCTTGGAATTCAATATTTTGGGCCTTGATGTGTAAAAGGGCCCTCTGCCCTCCAGCAAGTTTTGAGGGTTATCCGAAGGACACATTCTTCTCTGCTGGTTTTAAGAATCCTATGCTAGTTACATATCCTGTTCTCAGATCTTTAGAAGCAGCAAAGGTAGTCTTAGTTCAGTCTGTTCACAGCTACCCCATAGAGGAAAGTCAGTGCACACCAGCTAGCGATCTTTTTTTTTTTGCATAGTTTCCAGTCCAACAATAAACTCCTCTGTGCTTATCATTAAATGACACTGGCAATCAAAACCGGCATTCTTCAGCTTTATCAGTTAATCCAACAGGATTTTAGCTGGTCATCTTCTGTCCTTATGCATCATTTCGCTATCAACAGCGCAATCCTTCAATTCAGAGGGACTTGAGTACTCAGAGGGCACCAATGTATTAAACTCTCTTTAGTGCCTTTCATTAATGAGCTAGTTTGCCTGTCTACCACATAATACATGGTCTGGGAAACAATCACAAACTCAGCCCCATAGTTTCAAAGCACACATTAAGCCATCTAAGCAAATATAGATATAATAAGATAAACATTTGCTAGGAAATGTACATTACTGCCAGGGTTCATGGTCCTAGAGAAGTACATTCTCAACTGTGTATGGATAATATTTTGCCTACTTCTACGGTCATTGATATGCTGTATATACAGTTGTAACCATGTCCATATACTTAGCATATCTCAACATGCTTATATCTTTTAGAAACCTTGGAAAAACAAAAATAGAAAATTAATTACTGACCTGTACTAGGTCTCCTATTTGCTCCTGTAACTTTCATTCCTTATTCTTGAAGATGAAATCATACACTTTTGACAGCGAAATAAGAAGAGTTCACATGAAAATACTATGATGTAAGCAGCAAGGTCTGAATGTGCAGACCATTTGTGAATTACCAGGAGAGGAACCAGACATTTCAGAAGCTTTCACAAGAACCACATGGATCCTTGGGTTGCATAGCTTATATCCCTTGAGCATTGCATAATGCATGGAGTAAACCACGGTTCGGATGCAGGTCAGGCTCTGATAAATCGACACCAACTTTTTGTTGAATGTAGGCAAAGACAATGACGGGCAATTTTCTTCCCATGTTATTTCCCATGCTTAGTCCATGTTATTCCTTTACAATGCTTCATGGCTTATTTTCCTCCACATCTCTGCTCAGTGTCCTATCCATAACCTGATGTTTTTCTACACAGTACCTCTCATGTCCTGCAATTTAAACTAAAAGTTGCAGCAATCACTCTAGCAATTTTTTTACAGAAAAGAAGCTTCTACCAGGTCCCTGGAACCACACTAGTCAAGTTTGACAGTCCTGGAGTGAGAGCTGGATAGCTGAAAATGTCATATGCTCCTCAGCCTTTGTAACAGAGCTGTCATAACTGGACCTCAGAAATCACTTACCAGTGTGATTCACTCTAATTTGAAAGCCATGCCTCCTTTGCCAGAAAGATACAAAGCCCATTCAGCTAAGTATTAAAGTTACCTTAAGGCATTAAAGACTTCTTAACAAGAAGACCATGAGGAGTCTTTCTTCAAAAAAATCACTAACAAGCAGGATTTGACAAAGCCATTCCTGCCCTCTTCAGAGATGCTGGTGCTAGATATGTTTCAGTTACACTGTACCAGGGAATCTCATGTCAGGGTAACTGTCTTTCCAAATGTTTACAACAGGGTTTCAGTTTTCTCAATCAGCCATGTCCTGAGTGGGCAGCAGCTTCAAACAAGTTACCCAATTATTTGCTTTACAGTACCCACAATACTTGGTAAAAGATTCTGAAAAGACTTTTTCCTCCTTTTTCCTTGTACACTCAACTTTTGAAGTTGTGTGCTGCTCTGGTTTTAGTTATTTATAAAAAAGCATTGTCCAGAGTACAGTATTAGACCAGTTATGGTTTATATATGTGAACATATGTGACTACATTCTTCCCCTTTAAGTAAACAGTGAGCAGCAGTGTAGTCCATGACCTTTTGGGGAAAAAAATGTCACCACTGGAAAAAATTAGTTAGTAGATGGTTTTATGCAATTGTGGCTACAATTCATTATGTCGAAGATGGAAAATAAAGAAAAGAGCACAGCAGTCTAGCAGACTCTGCTGAGGCAAACACATGAGAATAATCACACACACATATACGCTCCTAAAATAATCTCAGTGCCTAGCTTCTGGGAGTGGAGGTGGTAAATTCAAATTTAGTCTGAATCCCTGGACAAAGTCCATCTCTGATGTAACTCACTGGAGGCCCCTGAAACCATCAGAGCCAAGTAAGTAGAGCAGTGTGAGAGCACACATAGAAGATGCCGTTCTATGGGCAGGTGCAAACAGTGCTGGGCAATGACACCCCTGCCTATGGCAGAGAGAATGCCAGCACTGAAGTGAGGACAGGCTTTTCAGTACCTGTATATTGAAAAATATGTAACTGTCTTCCAGTCTCTGCAAGGTATTAGAGCACCAAATAAGCTGAATAAGCAATAGCTGCAGACAGTGGCTTGCAGCCTCAAATCCAAATTTCTTTTTTTGCAACAAGATTTAAATCAGTTGTCTTTGATAGATCTTCTGCTGTCTTGTCTGAAGTTATGATTTCTCCCATCAAGACGAAAGAAGGTATTTATAAAATGTTAATTCCACCGTTTTGTCTCAATGCTCAGCAAAAGAAAGGAATATTAAGAAGTACTTAATTACTTTTTCATAAAGAGGCTTCAGGAAGATTACATGTCTTCTAGCATATCACTTGTTCTCCACATACACCACAGCAATGGCAAACACATGGTAGTACTTGTAATAGAGAAGTTATCTGGGCATACATTCAGTAACACCTTTCTAGCTATGAGATCTTTGTAACACCTTTTATCCAGGAGAGAACAAAGATGTCAAAAAGCATGAATGATGTAAACCTGAGGATAGTTTAACCAGCATGGGAAGATTAAACAGAGTTATTTGATGCCCAGGATGCTGGCCAAGGTGTTCACAATTACAGAACTCTCTAGATCATTAAAATTTACTTTTTTTTTTGATCAGACAATACATGTAAGAAAACCAAGCTGCCACTGCCACATAGGAATGGGAAAGGAATGGCAGATTTTACACAGCTGAAACACTGCACGTACACTGTCATCATGACTATCAATAATGGCAGTCCCACCTAGACCTCTAGTTTCTGTTGTGTTAGGTACTGTACTTTGAAAGGCTCAATAGGCAAGCAGAAAACAAGCAACAGATAAGGAGAAGAAAACATAAGAGAGCCAAAATGATTTGCCTTCAGTTAGGCATCAAATCACAGAATCACACAGAATCACAGAATATTAGGGGCTGGAAGGGACCTCGAAAAATCATTGAGTACAACCACCCTGCCAGAGCAGGATCACTTAGAGTAGGTCACACAGGAACGCGTCCAGGTGGGTTTTGAATGTCTTCAGAGAAGGAGACTCCACAACCTCTCTGGGCAGCCTGTTCCAGTGCTCTGTCACCCTCACTGTGAAAAAATGTTTCCTTGTGTTTACATGGAACCTCCTATGCTTGAGTTTGCACCCATTGCCCCTTGTCCTGTCATTGGACAAATGATAGATGACAGATACCAGAAAAGAACCTAAGTCACTGACCTCCCAGAATACTGTCTTCTCCAGTTCACTTTTCTATTTTCTTGAAGTAGGCTGTTGAACACTTTTTTCCCCCCTCTCTTCCATATGTTTCTAAAAATGGAATGAAGCTAGAGAGTCAATAAGTAGAATTCTCAAGACTCCTGAAGAGAAGGACACTAAGTCCCTGTCAAGGGTCTAGCTACCTACACAAGGAAGTTGCACATAAACTGAGAAAAAAGAGAAAAAAAAAAAATCACAGTTGAAACCACAGAGAAGTAAGTTTGTGTCCCATCCTATCCCATCCCATTCCATCTCTGCCTCCAGTTAGCACATGAAGTATATGCCCTTCTGGGGAAGAAGCACATTCAAAAAAGACACTCTTCAGCTTGTACTGTTCAATTCCCTGCACAGAAAAATTCGGAGATTTAAATTAAGCTGACAGTCACCGAAAAAAAAAAAAGTTGGAAATTTTACCAGAATGTTTAAGCCAGGTAATACCACATCCAAACGTTCTCATATTTTATCGGTGATAAAAGTAACACAGCCACCATGGAAAATCAAATGGTTGAAGATAGCTTTCATCCAGCTGACATACTTATCCAAGGAAAATACTTGGATAGGGAAAACAGCTGCTAACATGGATTTCTCATTGGAACAAGAACAGTATCAACAGCCATGAGTGAAAGGATTATCTTGGAAGTAAAATTATGCAGCTCTTCCTTTTCCCTCCATGCTTTCCCTACAAATGCGGAGAATCAGCAGAGACCAGCAACTGCCCTGCGGACGCCAGCATATGGGATGGCTCCAGAGCGCTGAGCTGCTGGAGCCCAGTGATGTGCTTAAGCTGCAAGTCCTTGCTCTTGCAGGAGAGTGGAACAGTTTTGCCAGTGCTGTGGCTACACCCCAGACTTTTTGTCTGACAGCTACTTAGAGATGTTAATTTTATCTGCAGGCTCTGCAGAGAAGCTATGTGGGTGATAATGGTCAACACTAGCCCAAAGAGGGTAAAGTGGTTATTTTGCTTATCACTTGAGTTTTTAATAACATTTCACTCTGTAAAAAAACAAGATCTACAGCAGCAATAAACATATACAGAACTTTCCTTGGCATATACAATCTCACACAGATGCCTCAATGCTGCCATTTTGAAGAGCTGGTATAAAAATTCTCTGCACCTCACATGAGAAAAACTGAAAGACTAACATAAAAAAAAGATGAAAATGAAAACTATAAATATTTCAGAAAAAAATGAAATAAATAGAAACCTGACATCTGCTATCAATTGCCACTCTTCGTTGCTAATTTTGAATTTGGCAGAAATTCCATTTCCAGCACTACTTTTCTGTATTTGTACAGTCTTACTCATCTCTGAAGCCACGTAGCTCTCATTTCAGTCAGCGATCCTGCATGATGTGGGGCCATTGGCTCTGCCACATTATTAAGTTTTCTATCCAGGTAACAGGCACTCCAGCCTCTGGTTTCTGCCTTCTGGCTTGCCTACAGTGTAAGTCTCCACAGGCTCCTCCTGTCTCATGTACCACTGGCTCATTTCTTGTCCACTGCCACGTGTACATTTATAAACTAGCAGCTCTGCTGCAAACAATCCTTGTGACTACAGTTTTCACAGCACCACCTGGCAGGTCAACATTTGTTTTAGAGGCAGCTCCCACAGACGGTTCCGATACTTGGCAGTCTGACAGACACTTTGTACAATTCACCTTCAAGCTTGCTCTTGTCAGCCTCTAAAATCCAGCTGGACCTGTGCACTACAGCGCAGCAAACCACTGAAGTCCAGCGAGAAAGACAGCAAAAGATATTGTTCTTAATTAGCACGCATATCTCTACCTTCCCGGACAGATGACAAGTCTGTTAAGATGACTATAAGATGCCATCAAAAGCTTACCACAAGGACACCACCATTGGTTTAGGAAATCTCTAAGCTGCAGACTGCTGGAGAGTGGGAGAATATACATGGAAGCAGTGTTTTCCCTGCCTTGTTCTCCTGCTGTATACTGCTGTGATGGGTCACTGAGGGGTTCTGGTGCAGAGGGAAGACAGAGCAAGTCATAGTCATAGGCCATAGCCTATCTCCACAGAGCTATTTAATAGCAAGTCCTCACAGCAAAGACTTATCAGATATTAAACAGACAAGAACAAACATGACGATATTAGTCAAAAGGCCAAGAAGAATAAAAGGCTGGGTGGACACGTAGTAAGACCCAGCACAGACACAAAAATTCTTCTGCTCCAAGACCTTTGGACCTCCGTGTTAGAAAGGCTGGTAGGAGATCAGGTGATGTCTTCCTTTCTATTTGCAGTATCTGTGACTTCCTGTTTCGTATTGAAGCTTTGCTGCCTCAAAGCAGTTCTGAGTCTGGAACTGCAATAAGTAAACTTTATCCAGAAGGCCAAAACTCATCTGAGCACTTTCACAGAGCCGCCAGTGTCAGCTGCAGCTGTCCATCCTGTCTTGGCTACCTATTGCAGAGTATCACTGCAGCAACACAGACAGCCATGCCTACTGCTTCTTGCCAGCACTCAATGAACAAATTACTCTGGAATTTTCATGAATTACTCAAATCCAACTTAGTTTTCCTGGATGACTTTCATCATCTGTCAGTTTCTTCACTACCAACACTTCATAAGGCAAAATTCACTCAGCATTTCAAGTTATTTAGTTGACCTTTAGAAAACAGACACTTTTCACATGTGCAAGCTGGCTGATAACTTTCTAAAAACCACTAACCTTTCGGCCTAGGCAAATATCTGATATCCCCATTCACACAGATTTTCTATGAACAGTGAATAGGGGGTGAGATGTTTGACTCTGCATCTTTTTCTTTTCAATTGTGATTTCAACTGCTTTTGGCAGAATCTCTTAGTAACAGGAATGTGTCAGATATTAAAAGCTAAAATAAAAAAAACAGTGACACCTTCAAATAAATTACAAGCACATTAAATGCAGCGCTGTCAACTCTAAAGGTCAGGCTCTGGTATTGTGAAAATTTGCTCTACCCAATAGGAACTGCATATGTAAACACCGTTTTCTGTTGTATCCCTTTAACTTCCAGGCGCAGAAATCCTTTCTGTCCCATGCAGCTGAAAACTTAAAACACAGCAGAAGAAATATCATAAAAGCAAAATAAATAACAAATCAATCAATTAGCATTTGCCAGAAGGTAAGCTTCCTGGTGAACAAAAGAGTAAGTTACACCCTGTAGACAGGACCGTGTTAGCAATCACTGAAATCCAGGACAGGAACACAAATCAACTCTCCAGTTTGTTACCCATCATGAAATACTTCCAAAAGTATTGTCAACAGCCAGAATTTTAAGGAGATAAAGATGGCTAATAAATACCCACAGGATTTTTCAAATACACAAACAACCTCAATTCCCATGGAAGTCAGAGAGTAAGCACCAAATGGAATTTTCAAATGCAATGAGGGATTTACCTGCCATTTCTAAGTGTCTGTATATCTTTCAAACTTAAGTAAACTCCCTTGTGAAAACAATTTTTCAGAAGTGACTTTAGGCTAACTGTGAACTAAATCTCAGTTACAGTACACTATGAAAATCAAAGTTATTCACCACAGGAATAGGGTACTAATGACAACCACTTCATGGTGGGGTTTGTACAAGTTAGGATGCTGATATATCCCCCAAACTAGATCCTTAGCTGATGTAATCAGCAACAATCGGACCTTTCCAAGATCTGGCTTTATATGCTTAGATCTAAAAGAATAGAATGCAAAAGGCACAAAATTTGGAATCCACGTCCTAGTAATGATTTTATGTAATGTCAGGCGCGAGGGATCCACGTTCCTCTTAGTATCCACTGAAGGAGAAAGTGGTAACTAATGTTCCTTTCAGTGTTCAGCTAGCAGCAGCTTCTGCTGCAAATTAATCTTCAAGTTTGATACTACCTAAGTACTTAGGTTTAAAATTATTTGCCAGCAGGTGTATACTGTCCACCTGCTGAAAACAGCATGAGAGCTTATGTGTTCTTACATACAAAGAACAGGCATACATGTTTAAAAGAAATTGCAAAGAGAAAATGGCAAGCCACTGTTCTGTGATCTATCTACCAGTTCCTTACTTAAGCATATTGCTATGCATTTGTTAGCAGCGAGTATCTTAGTATACTAAGCATATATGCAAGTATTCCCTATATAGGAGATGCCAGTAACTGGTCCTGGGGCCAGCATCCTTGTAGAAATGGAGAGGAATTTTTCAATAGATGTGTTTCTTCCTCTCTCAGCCCAAACTGAACTCCCTTAAACACTTATTGTACAGCTACTATATGCAACATGAATAAAACATTCCAGGTTCCTGATCTCAACGTAGAATTTAAAGCTCATCCTGAATGTGAAACCTTCTCACATGAAAAAAAATCCACCCTGGAGGCTTACACAATGCCCAGCTCTGCTTCATGCTGTGGATGCTTAATGTTTCTCTGGATGACGGAGGCCAGCTCACCCTCCACCACACTCAATCAAGCCTTTTCCCTGGTTTTACTGAGACTCAGTTCCTGCTCACATGAATAGGAATTCTTTGTAACTATTAATAGGAGTGAGCTCTCTATTACAACAACACCTAAAAGGACATACTGTGCCAGTTGCTACACACGAGTAGGAAGGACAGCTTTGCCTGGAAGAATATATGATCCTTACAGAACATTACAGAACAACCAAACCAACAAAACTAGATGTACCCAAGGCACAGAAAGATCAAGTAAAAGTTGACCAAAATCACACAAGAAGGCTCATCAAATACAGAACTACTCTTTGCCAGGAACACTCATATCACAACTGTACAAACTGAGCAATTACTTTTACTGCTTGACTATGTTGAAAATGCACTAATATATTACTTTGAGTGCAGTTCCAGAAGGTGCTGCTCTGTTTGCTCAGACAGTAAGTAGTCTTTCACTAAACAAGATTAAAGTTTCAGTGCTCATCTAGAAATTAAAGCAATTATAGAAATAAGTGAATTAATCACCAGCACCCTGTTATCACCTTTGAATAATATTTTTAAAAAAGAATTATTTACAAAATAGAGTCATTTAACACAAATGTCCTCTCTCCAGTCCAACTTCACCAATTTCTCCAAGTCTTCTTTGTTTATATGCAACAGGGACTTCCTCCTTCACTCACAGACATCCCAGCTCCTAGTCTTTAACTGAGCAACAGGAAAGCTAAGTGTCCTGGTAAAGCTGAAACGACCATGTGTTCAGTCAGAATCCAGGACATTTTCTGGCAACATTAGATTTTTAAGATCACAAAATTAACTACAACTTTTCTTTTTTGTAAGCATACTGCTATTAGAAGATTTTGAGTCAGCAGGAACATGTGCATATTCTTCAGAGTATTTTTTTCCAGTGACTTAATGTCTGCATGAATCCATCCTGAGACATGGAAGTATCATTAACATTCACCCCAAGCAAGAGAGCAGCTTTGAGAGTGTCTACACACGTGTCGCTCCAGCCACGGTTCACTACCTTGAATACTCATTCCACCAGACTGTTTGGTCCTGGCAAACAGCAGACAAGGTTTCCTGGCTCTTGTACTTACTAAACCAAAGGAACGTTTTGCTGACAAGTGTGTAGCTGGTGTATTTCAGAACCCCAGAAAGCATTCACAGTCTATCTTTGAAAAAGTCTCTTTCATACAGGATCACAAATGGGGTTGGCACAGTAAGTAAGAGAACTTTGGACTCCACAGAGCCTTTCAGTATGACAGAAAAGTGTTTTGAAGATGAAAGAAGTGAATCCCCAAGATATTACCAAAGATGAAAGGTAACTATACAGCCCAGAACATGATTTGCAATGAAATTCTTCCTACTAATACCTAAAATCTATGCCCTACCCACATGGCACTATTGCATCTTTCCAAACAAAAGACGTCTTTGTGAAGCCAAGTTTAATTTGTCATTTTTTCTCACAGGCCAATCTAATTTTGTTCCCATTCGACTGCAGCCACAGATCTGTTCTGCATGGAGTGCAGATCCTCCCAGACGCTTCCCAGTACTCTCCCCCAAATGTCAATGGCATGCAAATGAATTCCACATGCAAACGAGCAGCTCAATGAATAGTGACAAAAATGTCCTGTTATTCCAGTTCTGTGACTCAAGCAAAACAGGCAGTCTCCCTACATATGTATTACCTTTAATCTAAAACCTCTCTTAAACATTCAGTGGTCAGATTCAGAATAACACACACATCTTAGATTGTGTACTAGTCCATGAGCTGGAAACCTGGGATCTATTACTCTGTTTGGTGGCAGGTAAAGGTGGCAAAATCCAGTTCCTAAAGGCATTAAAATGTTGCTGTATGGGTACTGATGATTCAGTTTCTTCTCCCTGTGTAAAAGCCTGAATAAACTGTGTATGAGTTTGTATCGGGTTACTGAAATGACGAATTCTCCTCTCTCCAACTTGCTAAGCAGTTAAGCGCTCAAGGTTCCAGTAATCTCCAGAGTCCTCCCCTACAGATCTGCACTTACAGGGCAGGAAAGATCTACCTCACTCCCCCATACCTCTTCCCATGTCAGAGACCTGCACTGTGGAAGATCAGTCATGGTCCACATACAAAGAAATTCATTACAAAGCTTTAAATAGTTTATAATGTGATATATCACAAAGTAACAACTGTTTCATTGTACCAAAAGCTTATTGTACACTAGAAGCAAGAAGAGCAATCTCAGATCCCTATTTTGCTTAACAGCTTTAACTTCCACTGGATAACTGTAAATGAAAAGGTTGTACCGAGAGAGGACAGATCCATATTTTTTTCAAAGGAAGCTACTATCACAACCCCAAAAATATGAAAGTTTCCAAATATGAAACCACTTTACATAAAAGTTAAAAAAACTGCTGGCAGTTCATAGTTAGATTCTATTCCAGAAACTTTACAGATCCTCTTTTACAGTAAGGACATATTGTACTTTAACATAGTGGTTTTACAACTCTCAGTAGTTTAATTATATAAGATTCTCAGAACTCTTTTTACCAGTGGCACATTTTGAAGTTGTACCACAGCACACCACAAAAATTCTTGTGTAAGCTCACCTTGTGTAAGCTCACATGACAAAAAATTTTCTCCAGTCATCAGGCCCTTCCAGGAAACAACTTACTGGATGACCTGCTGAACACATCCTATGCCCTAACAATTTCCTGATGGTTTCAATAGGGTGTCAGATGCATCAAACATACCAATAGTTCTCACAACAGGAAAATAAATAGCACTTAAAACTGAATCACTTTGGCCATAATAAAAATCATTCAACTCTAGTTTTAGCAATATCAGCACTACTTTTACCTATTCGATTATACCATTAATTCCAAAGAAGAAGTTGCAAGGGCAAAATTTTGCTTTTCCATCTGAATCTAAAATAATTACTAAAATTTTAATAATTCTTAGATGCTAATGTCACCTGTACAAAACAGTCAACATTTGCTAGGTAACTGAGACAACAGAGGTCATTGTGCTGCTGCAGAAGTGGGGGCACAAACTTAGTATTAAGGTGATCTCAGACAGTTCCAGCTATCATAAGCTTCAGAAACAACTATTCCTGTATTTTAAGACATTTAGATGCAAAAGTCATGCTAAAATCTTACAAGTCACTGGACTTCAGAACATAATTCTCATGAAAATTAATTAAAAAAAAATAAAAAATAAAAATCACACTGCATATACCAATGCTATATAATGAAAACCAGGAATATGTAGAAAAAAAGTGTTGGTTCAAAAAGCATCAGTCTGATTTAATTTTTGCATTACTAAGGAAAAGGTCATGGTCCCAGGATGTATCTATGTAATACTATTCCAGCAAAGGCAAATATTGAGGCTGGCGAGATCCAGTTTCAAGAAATTCCCAATCATCATTGCCAAGGAGTTCAAGGAAATGAAGGTATTGATTTCAGAATAAGTGAGTTCATAGATCAAAAAGCTTTTGCTTCCTTTGCCCAATTATTTTGTAAAGATTAAAGGTTAATTTCAACTCAAGCACAAATCCACTGCAACCACAGCATCTAGCCAGAGTCCCCTATCAGGGGCAGATGTACAAGAAAAGATTTGAGAAGACCATTCCCTCCCTCTCAGCTCCTATCACAGGGGACACATACTCCTGGGACACGTGGTGAACATGCTACAGTGACAACACAGAGCTTTCTTGTTCCTGCATCCACGTCAACCAATGTACTTACACTGGGGAAACTCTGCTGGATGGATTCCTATGGTAGTGGTCCCCCCACAGCTACATAGATATCCAGTTCCTTTCCCCTCCAGAATGTTTGTGTGTACCCCCAATCAGCAGATTCACCTGTCTCAAGTCTCATCAGGAGCCAAGCACTCTCCACTTCAGAAGAATTGAAGTGGCATTCAAGAGTGAGGCATCAACCATAATGGTCTCAGAGACAAGTGTGAAGCACACCAACATGCCAGGGTGCCTTAAAGCATTGCGCTCCATATGGCACAGTGCAGAAGCAAAGCCTCTCCCTCGGGTGTAGGCAGAGCCCAGCTGTGGACAGAGTGCTGACACTGCACATCAGAGAGGAAAACACACTGCAGAGCAAGACTGAAAGCACTGCATGACCTTGGAAGAGGGTGGCGTCCCTGGGGAGACGCACAGCAGGAGCGCATCTCCTACAGCAGGATATATTTGGAATTCTAAATACAACCTAATGTGAAGACATTATAATACATTCCTTATTTACAGCTACTAGGAACTTGCTTGTAACTCTGAAATCTCATGGGTCTATTCTTCCGCCAGCCTTTCAAAAAGGCCAGGAGCACTTTCCTAAATTACTCTAAAACCAGTAGGAGCAAGCCAAACTAAAAGAGGATTTTGATACAGGCGGCTGGTTAATCATTTTCCCATTAAATGAAATATGTAAACAAAGCTTCATAGCAGAGATGTTTGTTAGGGCGCATTTATCAGCTTTTCAATGTTTGTCATCTGAAAAGTTCTTTTATTGTTCCAAATCATAACTTGATGCTAATTTTGATACATTCAGCTCCAGCAATATGACCTTGTAGTATAAAGCATCAGCAGCAGTAATTATGCAAGAAAAGGAAATTAAGAGTGGGTTTAAAGGCAGATATATGTCTGTTACAAGCTTTGTCAAAAACATGCATTTCTTGATAGATGCTGTGAGTTGATTGATAATTATACGTGGAGCTGAGATAATCACTTGGTGTGAAGTGATCTGGTGGTCCCACCTGCACATGGTCTCAACAAATGGGTTCTTTTTTATTACTACTCCACAGAGTAGAACTGATAATGAACTTGGGCTCACTGTGGTTACTGTACTTTGATGTATCTCTACAAATTTAGTGCCTGACTTTCAGCAGCAATTCTGCTTTTTCTATCACTTAGAGACCCACACTTACTGACTTTAGGAATACTGCATTTTTTTAAAAATTGATGTTTAGATATAATGGTCATGTCTACAGATGAATTTCCTTTTTTTTTTTTTTTTAAATTCAGGGGCTGAACTGCAAATATGTGTAAGAATGGTAAGACATTTAGGAGTGATCTGTCAAGAGAATAGCTAAAAAAATAGCACCAAATATTCAGGATCAAATGAAAAAGTTCTAGTTTAAAGATGAGCATAAAATAACACATAGTTGCCATTGATTCAAAAAGTTGGAATGTGCTCTCTAAAATCTTAACTATATAGTTCAACATAAAATTCTTCAGCCTGCCATAGCAAAAACTGCGAGGTAAGGTTACAATGCTAACTCTGCCAGTAGGACAGATGTTTCCTGTCCTACTGGCTGTTAGTTCTTCACTCAATTTCTATGTTTCAAACAAACGTTGGCTAACTAACAGATGATTGTCCTCATTCGTACTATTGCCTCCGTATCAGGCCAGCACGGATACAGCTAAATTAGCTCAGAGCATTACCATTCCAGATTCTTCAACTTTTGCATAAAACTCATGCATCGTATTTTCTTTTGTGAAATCACAGAGGTGGTTTGAAGAGGTTTTTCTGTTTGACATACCATGCTTATGTCAAGACCTCCATACTTTCATATCTACATTACTTGCTTCAATATTTCCTATTTTCCGTTTCCATTTTCTAAATATGCTCTTAGAATTGTCACCAGGAGGGAGGATTGAGGCAGAAAAACCCCATAACTAAGTGCTGAGCTCACTTTACCGTATGTGAAATTGCAGCTAGAAGCCAAGGCACTTTTTGTATCATCCAATCTATTGCAGAAGATGCCAGAAAACGGAGGAGCCAAGGACTTAGCAGGTAGTGGGCCAATATGTGAGCATGGAAGGCCTATTCCAGCTGTCAGCAAGAGCATTGGAAAGAGTGGATCAGGGCCTAAAGTTTTTAAATCTGAAGCTGGAAGGGTCTTGCCACAAGAAGAAAAATCTTGTTCACACTACAACATAATCAATTCTATTTCAACATTAACAGTAACTTTTTTTTAATTACTCCCAATGTAAACTGCCTCTTGATCCAACCATGTTTGGTGCCCATGGACATTAGTTGTGGTAAACTGAGAACATTTAAAAGCATGGAATATATAGCTCTGTGTGTGTGTTTATCCATCAGAACACACAATAGGCTTAGCAATGACCATGGGCATTTCTGCCCAAAAGATGACTTTGATGGGTCCTATAATTTTGTGGGAAATATAGCTTGGATACCCCTTCCAACACAGATTTTTACAGCTGATACTAACCAGCTCCTTATTTGCTCAACCAGTTGGACAGACTTTCACCTTAGCTTCTATCATAAACATACAGGTTTCAGGGAGCTGTTCCACCATTTGCACCACAGAAACCTGGTAACGCCTGTAACACTCCCATCACACCTACAGCCTGCTCCCACCGGCGATCAAGTTGCTGATGAGAAGGTGAAAGTCACAGAAAGGAGGGTAAATTAGGAGATCCATTTGCAGATACATTATCCCTAGAGACTGCACATCCTCTGCCTCACAGTGTCAAAAATACCATCCTTCTCTTTTTCTAGTCAGAATTTTTTTTCCTAATCAGGTACCCACCGAGCCCATCTCAGCCTTCCTGACAGGCTGTGTGCACTGTAACCAGCTCTGGGCAGGTTCAGTAAGCTCAGAGCAAATGCTCAGACAGTGAAAATCCTTGTGTGTCTTCAGGTCTCAGAACCTTGATGTCAGAAATGCCTTATCATGAACCAGCTGGTAGAAAAAATATGGACAATATAGATGTTCCACATCAGCACTGGAAAAGAGCATTTCAGCCCCAGCTCTTCCTGAAGGGCTTTCCAGAGCCAGCCTTCTGGGAGTGCTCACTAAAACCCTGACTGCAGAGCATACAAACAGCGTCCATTTGTCCTTTTCAAATGCCAGAGGTATTTTTTTCCTCCATTTAAGGTATGGAGGGCCCAACAATCTCTGGTACCACTGCTTTTATCTCAGATTTCACTGGGCCATGTACATGGACAAAACTAAAGCACCTCTTGTCTTCCAGAAACAATTTGATTCTTTCAGAGTCAGATGATGCAGCAATGGGCTCAGAGACAGGAAGTGTTAAGTCTCATGTTTATAGAGATGTCCTTTGGGAACACGTTCCTGCTCATGTGCAAAAAGCAGAAACCTGGCGCTTCACTTCCATCGGAATCAGCAGGCTACCTTCAGATCCCTCCATCAACTTGTCTCTATGTCCTGCTCCCAGTTTAGCTTCCACTGTTCCTTCTGCATTGCTGCAAATGTATGTGCTGGGCTGAGGTTTTAAATGTCTCAGTGCCTTTTCTTCCACCTCGTTTTTTGCTTCTTGATATAGAAGCTGTGCATCTCAAGAGAGTCAGTACAAGATCTGCAGATCTAACACAACTCATACTTCATTTCAGCATTCACTCACCTTCAACCGTGCTAGTGAGGATGGATGAACTCCCAAGGTATACACAGGGAGCTGGAGGCAGTCAGGAAAGCAGGACCCTCCATCCCTTCCCAGGGATTGCAGAGCTTGGACTAGTCCAGAACCAGTCACACCACCACATTACCTACCTGTTGTTATACACACGAAAATATAAGAGGACAGAAGCTTTCCGCATGGAAAAATGAGAGCTGGGATTCACTTAATAGAAAGATGTAAACAAAAAGCCCTAGCAGAAGCCCCACGTGCTGGCTGCTGCTAACACCTATCAGCACCACTGCAATAACATTTGTTTCACACATGTCCTGGCTTGGCAGGCACCTATTTACATTTTCACACTTTGTATCTGCTTTCTGCACGCTTGTTCTTTAGCATATTGTTCACACATTCCATTGTCATCTTATTTTTCAGTGCCAAGTGATAAAACTAGGCTATTGCACAGGACAAAACGCTTGCTCTGAAGTACACCTGCATCAAAACACAATAACCTTCACGTACCATGTGAATTAATGACATGGCAATTTTTATTTTAAAAAGCCATTAACCTGTTAATAACTATGAGCCTATTCAATTTCCAGACTTCTTCCTACTGCACTGTAATAACGAACTCTGCCTATTTAATTAAAAATGGTAACAAGTAACTATGACTCCACTTGTCTCAACAGAGCTGCACTTATTTCTAGCAGTCCCAGATTTGTCCCAGAAGCCAAACTGACTTGTCCCATTTTCTAGGTAGGCCAGACCTGTACCAGAACCTCTCTTTTTAATAAATGACCTTAGACTGAACTGATCTCAAATTACAAGTGGCCAAAACTATTCTTCCAAGGTGTGTGTTTATTCAGCCTGAACAATGAACGTACCAGCAGGCAAAGATACCTTTGGCTAGTCTCTTAAATACAGTTAACTTTAAATTTATAGTGGTCACAGAAAAGTATCACTTGAAGGAGTGCCATTAAACACTTAGGGACTTCAGTTTATTTGCAGACACTAAAAACTATTCTCTAATTGCATTATGGCAAAGGCATGCCAGATAACATACATAATATGCGACCACAGAACATCCAAGAGGTAAAATTATCTATCCATGATAAATCCATCGCAGTTTTAACAACACTTAGGTATTTTGGCTTTCAGTTCTGGTTCTACAGCATGAGTTCCTGCTTTTCTCCAGAACTGTAAGTTTTACACTACAGACAAATTGCAAAGTTAAGATTTTTCCAGAGTCCAGTGTTAAAAAAGGGCATTCCTTGGTAACACTTAAGCCATCCATGAGACAGCAACAACTAAGTTACTAGGATTGGTATTGCAAAACAGGAAATATTAGGAACTGTTTGTAATGCCACAGCCCCTTTCTTAACAAGTAGCTTTTAATAAAGGAGGCTTCACATCTGCATATGGGGTGCTCAGCGGAGCAGTGTAGAGACACAGCAGATCACAAGAGCCACAGCTATAAATCTTGAGTGTAAGAACGCTAACAACCTCCATATATAAAGACGTGTGGAGAAGGTCATTGAATAACACCCAGACGTACTCCCAGAGAAGAACGTAAGCAAGGGACTTGGAAAGGTCTTCAATTGCATGAGTTTCTGCAGATCAGCTAGTTACTGGGCACTCAGAGATGCACCAGCAGGCAGCAAACAGCTTCTTGGTTCCCCAGAGTAGCCTGATCTGAGCTTTAGGAAAGATTACAAGCCACTAACTCTGGGGAGAGGTTATTACTGACCACTGAAATCAATGCCCCTCCACCAGCACAATGTGTATTCCTGTCAGGACTAGCAGGGAAGTTTTTCCTCACATATTTCTGCCCTTGTGAACCAGGTTATTCACATAAGAAAGAGGTTCAGAGAGCTGGTACCTTTATGCCCTCGCATCTGTAGCATGGAGACCAGCCCAGAAGGTTTAGACAATTGTGTGGAGTTTGTAGGAGATTTGTTACTCTTCAGCTTTCCTGTCCAAGGTCACAGATGAGGCATTTTTGCAGAGCCAGCAGAATAACCTCATCTACAAGAAAAAACAGCAAAATCTTTATAGTGTCATTTTCACAAGTGATCATCTGTGCTCACTGCGGGTGTCTTTAAAACAATGTGCAGCTGTACCTCAAGTATTAGCCCACTTGCTTTGTTGTAGCAACAGAGCTCTCAGAATGAAAGTGTTGGTACAGCCAAGAGAAAGAGAAGGGGATGAGTATATAGTGCGAGGCACAAGAGGGGAAAGAAAGGATTCATTTTGGTGGAGAAGTGGGCAGAAAAGCCTGGGTCCATCAGAATGTGTTCCCCTCCAGAGGCACAGAACCAGGAATGCAGAACAGAAATTGGATGGTATTTCACAGGCATCACTATAGGGAAGAAATCTGTCTGTGCTCTGCTAAGATGGTTTATATTAGTGAATTAAACACATTTGATAAGTTGCTCTATGACACTTAGACGTTCACTTGCATATAAGTGATAATGAAGCTTGGAACTTTCGAAGTCTCTTAATAAGTAGCAAAATCTTCTGGTAACAGTAGGGAAGTTCTGAAAATATCTTGTCCGGGGAGATAATGGGTTTATTTGAGAATAAGACAGGCAAACAACTTACAAACCATGATATAAGCATGTATCAGACCACCGTGAGGTGGGACAGATGGCCTGCCACACTCCAAATTATCTTGGTGCCCTGTTTTCCAATGAGTCTGTGTTACAGGATACGGACTTGCTTCCACGACAAACAAACAAGTCTTTTCTATACACCACCACACATATCTCTCAACCCAGCCTTCAGACAAACAAAAAGATTGACCTGACTCGTACCAATTGAGCTGGTATCAGAGAGCACTAGTTTGCCAGGCTTTATGACAGTTTAGCCCTTGGCTACAAAGCACCTCCTGACAGCTCAAGGACTTCTCTCTGTTTCGGGTTCATCAGCTGGCTCCCAAAGGAATTGGGACTGTAACAGCCACAGTGTAGAAGTAATTTTTTAGCAGATTTCAAACAAAACTGACAGAGCAATGGGCAATTCAGGAATAATTAAGAGAAAATAGGCAGCTAGATAGCAGACACTATCTCCAGCACGTTGCCGAGGGAATAGCTTTTGTTAGACATCAGAGAAAGTAGTTGGAAGGCTACTCTTGCAAATTTTGCAAATGTAAAAAAGTCAAAGTTTACATAAATCATGAAGCAGAAATCTATAGAAACCAGCACATCAGTTGCTCATTTTGTCTCAAAGGAAGAGAGAAGTTCAAAGCTTTTCTTGATGGGATACTATTCCCACATTGATTTATCAGCGGTACACAACTCCTATTACTGTATTACAGCACATGCAAAATGTAAGACTAAATGCTTCCCTAAGTGATTGAATGGTAAGCAACAAATACAGCCTTTTCCTTAAGAAGCTAGGAGGTTATTTTGGTCCAAACGCTGGGGCAGATAAAGGTTATTTAAGCATTCTTGGCACTAGCTTCTGTTCTCCCTTGAATTCTTGTTTTAACTCAGTATTCACTTTAACCTTACCCTTCACCTTTATGGAATTTCATTGAAGTAATAAAGGAGAAAGAGTTTTCTGTCTGTGATAATGAAGCATGTTGGCTTTGCTTGCTCTGAGATGTAGGTGTGTCACTAATAGAGGACTTTGCTGCCAGCATGACAGCTGATAGCACTGTTAGTTTAACTAGAATCACGTTCCACAGTGTGTGACCCTGGGATCATATAAAGGCATCTCATTATAAGAGGGCTTTGTGTTTTAGAGAAATAATAAAGTTCTACAGGCAAGAGGAAAACAGGAGCATTTCATGAAGGGCTGGGTAAAGGTTATTTTGCAGATTTTTGCCTGATACTATGAATTTTCAGAGCTGAATGTGTACCCATATGTGCCTCAGACTGGAATTCTCAACCTCAAGCTTGGCTGGAAACACATCTGAGACCTGCTAGCCTTCTGATTGACTGAGGTTCTCAGGGTATTGTGGTGGAACAAGCAATCTGTTCCTTGAAGCACAAGGAGGAGGTTGCTATTCTACAGTGTTATTTATATTTCTTACTTAATTTCAGGGCTAATAAAGAGATCTTAGGGAAAGGCCTTCAGGACATACATCTCCTTTCTCCTCTGAGGTGGAAGATGCCTCACAAACCTGGGCCTGCAAAGTCACCCTGGAGAATCTCCTGTGAGGAAAGTGTCAGCCTTAGTGGGTTCTGACTGAGTGCAAAGACATTGCCTTTGCAGAATCTGTGTCCTGTACTTAACAAAATGAAACTGGACACACAGTAACACAGGTCACTGAAGAAAACAAAATTACTTTTTACATGCGTGAGAAGGGATTTAGTGTCCTCTGTTGTTTATCGAAATGATAATTTTCTTTTGCCTATCTGCACTATTAATGTGGAAAGTAAATTTCACAAACCAGGGGGATTTTTTTGTTATTTTTATTGCTTATCTGAAAATTGACCCGAGGTAGCTAATTATTACATATTTTTATAACCTGTAGAAGGAAGCATAGGGAACCAGCTCTGTTTTCATTTGAAATTATCCATCCTTATAAAAATAAATGACAGCATGGTAACCTTCTCTGCTACCTGACATAGATTGTGCTATATTACAAATGCAGCCATGTAAACAAAATCAGTCTGATCAAACTTGAACGGAAAACCTTACCTGTAAATCCAGATGTCCATGCTCTGGGAACTGTTGCCATTATCAGCACCTTAGTACAGGATTTAATTGACAGATGGTGGCTTTCAGGTAAAATACTGTATTTTGCACTAACATAAAAATACTCTGAGCACTTGGTTATTGGGATGAAAAGGACACTGAACCGCAAAGAGAATCAGGCTACAGGGGTTATTGCTGTGGGTACCAGATGCGCTGAAGAGCAGTAGGAGTCATGAGCAGATCAACAAGAACAAAGAAAACCAGCACTTAAAATTGCTTTTACTGATTTTTAGGCCCGTGTTTTTTATCTGGTGTCTGTGCCCAGTTTCATTTGCTGTGGCTAAACTGGTACAGAGTAAGTCAGTTATGTCTCTGAGCCTTAACTGTATTCCAGTTTCAACCCTGAGGCAATGATGATACTACTTCCGCTGTAAATGTCAAGTAAGTGGTAAACAACACTTAGTTTAATTTCAGAAAATCTAGGTTCATTTTCTATTGCTCAAGTGACAGAAACTAACAAAAAGTAGTGAGTATTTTAATTTAGAAAAAACAGTATAGATGGGAAAGGTTGCATGCTATTGTAGGTTCTGTTTGCACAACACAATTTCTTTGTCTCCATCTATGAAAGTAGAATAAAAAAATCCCTCATGACACACAGGCTTTACTTTGCTAACTAGCATTAGACACATGAACCTCTCTCTCCAGTTCTCCATCAGAGCCAGAGACAAAAGGCTAACAGAATCAATCCAAGAAAAAACACAGGCACTATACTGCTTTATCCAGAGACTTCAAGAAAAGCTTAATCTTCTTGTAGTTTGCACAGAATGGATGTTTAGTTAAATAACAATTGAGTGACACTTAGAAGCCAATTAGGAAAGAAAGTTTCATAATTAAGATGAAAAAACCTACAAATTCTACAGCAGTTACAGTTCAATGTCTCAATACCAGTACAATATATAAAGTTTCTTGTCAAATTATTTCTATTCAGTATGAGTTTCTGAACCGACATCAGTAATTATGATATTTTAATCTCAGTGTAAGACAGTTTTTGTAGAACTAACGTTATTTTGCTGTTGAAAGACTTTTTAAAAAGGTACCTCAACCTAATTATCTTAACATCATACAAACTCTAGGATAGACCTTTTTGCTTCCTTCAGAAATTACAATCAATATCCATCCAGATTAATCTCCTAAATTAATGTTTCCTTGTCAAAGTGTCATGCTTTTCATTTATAGGTTGTAGGAAATTGAAATTCTTCACAATGTGCTATGCAGGTAATTATCTAAAACGGACTTCACTGCCAGAGTACACATGTTCCCTTTGTTATATGGTAAAATGTACCATCATTATTTGTACCATCATAGTGTTTAGATGTGCCAAATGATGCTCTGCTTTTCATCTGCTAGGTGTTGTACAAACACAAAGTTATTTTAGCGTTTCAGTATCAGCAAAGCCGTGTTCACATTTTAGTGCTCTGTTGCTTGGAACTAAGCACACATGCACACTCACACACAAAAGATATGGGATGAAAAGCAGAACAGTCAGTCCTTGCTGTCTAGAGAGAGGAGGGACATAAAAATGAAATAATTATATCCAAGATGACATAAAATTTCAGAAAGAGCAGAAATTGAACTCAGAATCTTCTGATCCATGGTTGCAACTTCACAACTAGCTTGCTTTCAAGCCTTTATATTACATACATGCTACAATCCAGACTAAGAAAACCTTAAATTAAGTTGTGATAACACAGCTAGTAATTGTTAAATACAGTCAAAAAAGGGAGAGGAAAATACAGTCCTAGCCTCCAGAATATACTTGAAATACTTCCTCTCTAAAGAGAGATGAAAAGAGGAGGAAGATAGACAACCTGAAAGTAAAAACAACATGATAAGAACTTGCTGTCTTTAATACATAGCTTTTTCATGTATGTGATTATAGTCAAGAGAAAAGCAGGTAACTGACAGAATCATCCCTTTCCCATCAGTGGCAGGCACAGTGCAGTAAACCAGGATTCTGAAAGAAGCTCCCATGCGTGTAATGAAACTACTTGAAACAGCTATTTTTACATCTTATTGAAGAAGCACAGAGGTGAACTACAAAGTACAAGGAATAATATTCCTAAAAATCAAAAGAACTGGGGTTTTAAGGACTTTGAAATAAAATAACACAATCCTTTCAAGTACAAAGTAATTCCAAAAAAATAAACGGAAAAGTTCACCTGTAATAAATGTTACTGTGACATTCACACAAAGCACGACAAAAGCAACAGGATTTGTTTCCACTGGAGTGGAATTCTGCTTGGAAGGGAAACTTAAATAAGAAAATATTAAACTTGTCTTTTGGGAGAGTTTAAAGTGATATAAATTGGAGATGGAAAGTAATCAGGACTGAAACAGATGCTGATGAGTTATTGAAGGGAACCAGATTCAACAACATGTACTAAGCCAAGCTGCATCTTTATGAAGCGGTCCACATCAACCAGTGCACAATTCATTGATATTTCTGGCTTCTTCAATCATCTTAGGGAATTTTTGTAAATATTTCTCTGAGTTTCCAACTATTCTCCAGTAATATTACAGCCCCAAGAGATGGGTCTACTGAGGAGATGATAGCTCTGCTTGTTCATTACCTCCATTGTCACCGCAACTTCTAAACACACCCTTTCATGCAAGGGAGGGATTTCTTCATTACCATCTACCTTCTCTCCACCCTCTTTCCTGACTTCTGTATCACCTACCAGTTTGCATCTTGTGATATCAGTGCACAGAAAGTTACAGTTTGTGGTGACTTACAATTAAAGGAAATTTTGACAATTATTTGTTTGTTGATGGCACAGCAGATGAGTAACATTTGTCAAGAAATTCTTAAGTTATTGGACGGTTGTAGTTAAACCACATCCTCACCTACTTATGCTAGTTTATCTGTCAATACATGATCAATAATGAAGTTATTCCCATTTGCCCAGAGTTAAATTAGCCACAACTATTTTAAGTACTTCATATTCAAATATTGCCATATTATGGAGTAGTGCTGTAAGACAAAAGCTACTGAAATATACTCCTAACATACAGCCATCCTGAAGGATATTCTGTGTGGAGATTTTTATAATTAATAACAGATTGTTCATGTATTTTTATTTCAGTAAACCATAGTGCTGTTGCGATTTCATAAAGCAGCTTCAAGATCTGTTCATGCTGAAAGACATTAAGATTTAAGGGCAAGAAAATATTCACTTAAGTTTAAGGTCAACAACATGCTATGTGAACTATATACTGAAATGCGTGAACTGTGTATGTACCACATGAAATATTCCAGGAAACTACACTGGTTATGCATGTTTAACATATATATGTGTGTGTATACACCACACAGAGACATATATACACAAACATACACACTCATATACAAGTATAACCCCAGAAGTAAGCTTCAGATCCCTGGCAGTATTATCATAAAACCATTCAGATATTGCACGAGCCTCATTCTTTGGCCTGATCTCTATCACATGAACTTTGAAAGAAACAGGCTTCTGTTTCTAATTAGTAAGGACATAAAAGCGTTTATGTACAAGGAGAACCTAGAGAGCTTATTATGTTGAATCCTGTTTGGAGCCAATGTGGTTTCGTCATCTATATGTTAAAATTGACACAGCCAAGTTTGGTTACAGTCCAGTAGAGCATCTGCAAATCATTTCCATACTTTCAAATGCCACAATAAGAAATACATACAGCTCTGTGACAATCTTTATGTCTGAAAAACGAATGTCTGAAAACAAATGAAGAGGAAGCATTCAAAAAGTAGTAAGACTATGAAGGAAACCATCCTGGAATTTCATAGATTGAATTTGGGGAAGGGTAGAAATGGTGAGAAGAGAAAGAAGTCTAAAACGTACTTCTAAGGATTTGAGTGGAACTTTTTTTTGCCCTCCTTATGCTAAGGAAAATTACTCCTGCCACGTGTTACTGGTGATACATTTCATTTATATTGTACAAGCATAGATTCCTGCCCATGGAAATACATTCAGACAGATAGGAAGTGGAAATGAGTTTGCTGAATCAAGCAACTGTCTTCATCATCACTATTCAAGGGAAAGCTCATTTTGGCTAGAGCTTCATCCCAGAACACACCTTGTCTACTCAAAACTAAACTTGTGACTCAAGCTTGAGCTAAGGGCTTATCTCCTCTTATACACTGGACAGAACTCATCCTCTCAGATGCTGGTTTTAATCACAAGAATCAGCCTTACCAGAAATCCCAAATAAATCACTTCAGAGTAGGTACTATTTAGACTTACCCAATGGAATCCTTGTTTTGTTTTGCCTTTAAATTAAGAATCTCTCACGCATACTCTGGATCTTCTCTAAGGAGTGAGAAAAACGTCTAAAGCTTGATCTTACTATGGCAAACTCCAATGAATAGTCCTGGATGCAACTTGAGGGTTTTTGGAAAAAGTTTATGGTGCCAGTGACCTCTAAATTGCTTTAAACATTCATACAAGAGGGGACTAAAAGAACATGATGTAAGTTAGGAAGAATGTGTTTGGAAAAGCAGTCTGCATTATGCACTTCTTGGCTATTGCTGTCGGCCTCTTTATATATATAAATATAAAATAATATTTTTTTATGAGCAGAAAAATTGCTCAAAATCCAGTGCATATAAAAAGTCAGTAGCAGTCTGCTTTGAAACACAGAAAAAAAAGTATAAACTTGGAAGGAAAATTTGAATTTGGCAGGCTACAAGTTACATTGGCATTTTTCATTTTCAAATCAACAGGGGCCATAAGCTGATTCCTTGTTGGTGACATCTCTTGTCAGGAGAGTCAGGAGATCTATAGAGAGGTTTTACTTAGTGAAATGTTATCAACATATATTTAGATCTGGATTTACACAGCCTACTCTCTTCAGCTCAAAGCATTTCCCATCAAGTCCAGAGATGAAATTTTCCATTCAACCATAGCCAGACATGCAGCCAATAGGTGGGCAGCAAATATACCTTCAAACCAGCCTCAGACCTGCACTAATTTACAGTGGAAGAAGTAGGGATGAGGGAGAGCTAGTTAAAACCCCTGACTGGCTTGAGGATTATGTAAGGAAAAAATAGCTGTGACTTCTTGCCACAAAAGCTTCAGTAATTACATCCTGGAGGCCTGGCTATAAAGTCCTAGGAAAACCCTGATGGATAGGTTGTAATGCCTTCATGCGTTTATCAAGGGACTGGGAAAAAAAAGAAGGCATCCTTGTTAGTTTGCTCTCTCATCTCGTTAATAGTCATATTTTACTATAAATTGAATGCCACAGAGAGTGTGAATGTATGTCCAGCTTTGGACATTTTTCTCACTCCGTAGAGGAGATCCAAATCCATTGAGGCACTGAAATGCTGCTGGGAAAAAGAATGTCTGAAAGAAAATAAGAGCAAAATCAACTGCGATAAAGAAGGTTCAACCTGCACTGATGCGCAAGGATACGTGATCTGAGTTAATGTCTTCCTCATTGTTCTGCATATTAAGATACTGATCAATAACAAACAGCAAACATCAGCTATATAACTCAAGCGATGTCATTCTCATGGTTTATATTTTGAACACTGAAGTGTTCACAGTTCCTGTGCAAACTAGAAGTATTCTTCTGTGATGGTAAAAACTACAGTCCATAAAGTGGGTACTATCACTTGCTGTTCAAGTACCTTCATGGTGGATTTACCTAGTCCATTTTACTTTATATTTGTGATGGACTAGACACACATCAGTTCAATTTATATTTCTGATGTGTAGGGGCATTGTGCAATCTAAATTTATATTCAAAGAATTTTACTTACTACCAGTGCAGCAAAAAACATTTCACAGGATCAGAGTGAAAGGTATAGGAAGAAATTAATGCCCATACAGGTTGCTTTGGCAAGAAGAGGACACATCACAGTAAAGACCTTACTCTCATTCTTCCTAGTTTACTCTTGTATGACCTCATTGCTTCCTATGGCGCTTCTTGTGATTTTTGCAGGTGTAAGCAGACGTAGAAAAATATACAAATTTCTTGAGATGAGGACTAAAAAAAGAGAAATGTGGAAATTCTCGAATTTCTCCAAGGTGGAAAAATTGCTTGCTGTACTAAAGACAGACAAAGCCATAACAAACACTTTTAATTGTTCTTCTACAAAAATACCAGTTGAGATCACCACTGCGAGGAGCTACGAACCATCTAGAAAGAAAGGTGGCCATAAGTGGAAGTGTCATGCCAACGGGATGCTGTCCTGAAAACATGACGTGAAAAAAAAGATGTTTGCAAACAGCTGGCTTTGTGCATACTTGTAGGCATATACCTACATCCTTAGGCGTATGCCTATGGATGCTTCATCACTGGATGTGTTCAAGTCTAGATTGGATGGGGCTTTGAGCAACTTAGTCTAGTGGGAGGTGTGCCTGCCCATGGCCGGGGGGGCTAGAACTAGATGATTTTTAAGGTTGTTTCCAACCCAAACCATTCTATGATTCTATATGTGGGCAGACAAGCCTGCACCATCTTGGAGCAGTACTGTCAAACCACCTAGTCTGCAAAACAACCACATTTTGGGCATGAGGCCATGTGTCTCAAGAGACGGAAGAGTCAATCATAAACCTAGAGGTGCTCAGTGAACTAAACATGTTAGTGAAAATTGATAAACACATCCCAAAATCTTCTATAACTATTTTATCTTTGTAGAACTTCTGATAAAAGCCAGCACTTCTATAGAAATACTTCTTATTCTGCTTACTCCTCTTCCCTGTAAAAGCAGGTTTGGTAGGAAACCTAAATGCCTTGGCTGAGAAAAAGGTAGAGTGACTGAAATGGCAAAAACTGATCACCATTCTGAGCTATACCTGGTACAGAGAGTACTGCAGCAAAGTACATGCTTCAGCTGAAAAAAAGCTCAACAAGCAAGTTATTTCCTGCTTTTAAAAGTGTACTTTTGGGCTCCAAAATATACAGACTAATGATAAACATTCAAAAACCTTCCAGAAAGATATATAACCTATAGACAAAATTGTCATTTTGTCCAGTATAGAAAATGATGCCTTTGGAGGGAGGAGGGTAGAGGGAGGAGTCACCTGTGGTGACATTCCAAAGTCAGAATATTAGTTTTCTCTAAAACTGTTTAGTTAGTCTGAATCCATGACTTCCACTACTATAGCTACCCACCTCTGTCTATTTTTATGTGCAGTGCAGTCTCTTGAGATTCAGCTAAGTACATACTTCAGTCTGGCAACTCCAATGAGGACAGGATTAGGAGACAAAAAGAAAAAGGCAGAAACTTGATTTTTTGAGTTATTCTTTTGTGCACATCCAACATGTGTCCCAATTACACTCAATCTATTCATACCATTGTTTTGCTAACTACATGGCCCAACAAAAAGGAGGCAGCCATCAGCAGAAAACATACAGTGAAACTCATGCAGGTTTTATTATCTATTTCAAAGGACCCAAAAAATGATATAGCATGGCTGATCATAGGGGGAACAAAAGAAGCAATAAACCCCCTCACTGTAGGTGACACAACAGAAGAAAAGGCACACTGGGTCAAAATAACATAAGGAGTTATCAACCATGCCCCATATCCCAACATAGCCAGGCACAAACCAATCCAACAAATACCAGAAAGATACATTACCCAATCCATTATCCTTGACTCCAAAAAACTACTCACAAACCCCTCCTGCAGCAGCTCACAGCACCAGCAATTCCCAGCAGCAACGGCAACTGCTCCCAGCAGCAGATCCCAATAAAGAGTTCTATTGGCCTTTTATCTACACCCTCTAATCACCACCTAATTGGCTCTTCCTCATCATTTCAGGGTGTGCTTGGCCTGGCCTCCCCTTCTGGATGGCCCTCTTACAACAGAGGGGGCCCATCCCTCACATCAAGATCTGGCATGACATGTGTCCCCACCACTCAATGCCTACTGGGCTGCAGCCAGTAAAAGATCTTCTTGGTGGCAAACACAGAGGCCAACCCAGTCTTGCCCTTGATTGCAACAGGAGGCACCTGGGCAGCCTTAGCCCCTTTTACCTGGTTGTGAAATTCATCCAGGTGTCAAGTTCACTTCAGGGCTTGGGGTTCAGACCCCAGCACTTCAACCATGACCCACAGACATCTGTGCTTCCATGAAGGTGCACAAATATCTCTCAAGAAGACAGACTTACTATCGTCACGGTTCAGCAAGCACTGAAAAGAAGGTGATATCATGGAAGTATCATCCAAGGAATGTTTATGTCAGGCACCTGCTAAACATCGGGAACAATCTCCTGTTAGTATTATTGAAAAGAACTACAACTAGTTTAATAAGAGAGTCCTATAAGGTTAGGAGATGCAGCCTAATGCAGTGCCAGGGACTACATGTGATTATTCAGATGACAACTTCCAGCTCCAGCTCAATATTCTAAGCCATCCCCTCAGTATCCTGAATGTCTCTGGGACCAAGATGTGTAGTTTGGGGAGCACATTTGCCAATTTTTTTAGCACAGGTTGCACAGTCTTAGCATCAACACCAGGATATACCCACACAGCACTGTCCACTGCTCTACGACATGACTGGAGCCAGTCATGCTTCATGCAGCTGCCACAGCCATGCCAGACAGTCTGGCTAACTTGCATTTTGATGTTTAGAGTACAGGCACTACAAACAGGATAGTCATAATCATATCCAGAACATCTGTGCTTTCCACTTCTAGCCCTCCCCTTTCCCTTTTTCCACCTCCATAATGTGCTCCATCAGTCTTGAGCTTCCATTACCAGCCCCTGTTTTAACTGCTTGTAGCAGAGATCAGTAAAGAAAAAATCCTTGTAGGAAGCATTACTAATTTAGTGAAATCCTGCAAGGATTCAAAAAATCTGCAATAAAACAAAGCATGGCCTGAAGTTTTCTAAAGACTAGCAGGCTTTGAGAGAAAACAGGTACTCCCAAGCTGCCACTGCTCTTCTTTGCAGGGATCCAGCTCTGTGGAAAAATGCAACATTCTGATTTGTGAATCTGATCCAATTTTTTTAATCGGGCTGCTGTCCAAAGTAATGTATTAAAGAACTTCCTTGATTCAAATTATTTTCCTATTTTAGCTTTTTGGAAGTAGACTCTCTCCACTGACCAAGTTTGTTATTTTGGTTATTCACTATTTCCAAAAGTAATGAAATGTTATTCATTTAAGGGGCGGAGTAGAAGCTTTAAAGCATGATTCTTTACAACAGTGAGTTTAGTTTTTCATCTGCAACTGATCAAATTCTGCTAGCAGAGTGTGGAACTTTGTTCAGTTCTCAGTTCACTACTATGCAGTCATGATTAAAACTATCAATCACTGATGTGAACCTGAAAACCTCAGAATTTTATTTTTAAAATGCTGTTCCCAGCTGCAGTGGATTCAGGTTTTTTGTGTTCCAGGACATTGCATTGGAAGTATAGCAGAGTTCAGCCAAAAGCTTTTTACGTATGCTATTTTAGATAGAGTCTCTCATGCCTCTCTCTCCCTCTTCTTGGATTGGGCATATTTCCTGGGTGATCATTAGGCACATAAAACTAATCTTAGTCACTATCTATCAAGAACTAAAAGAATTAAGCTAGCTGATATTATTCATAGATCACTTCATAAATCAGACCAGTCACAAAGGCATTGCTTGTTGAGTAGTTGTAGGAAATATATCCTGAGGAGGTACATGTGGCATTTTAAAGCTAATCCAGTATTTACAAAACTGAACCAATGAAACCAACACCTTCACGCAGTGTATCAACCAAACACAATATCAAAGTGCTAAAAACTAGCATATCAATTCTCTATATATCAATCCTTTACAAAAAAAAAATAAATTAAAAACATCTCAAAGTTCTCAAGGCATTAGTCACTTCACAGGAGCTACAAAATGAAGTCCCAGATGACATCGTTTCAAGACCAAACCCAGAACACAGAAGCAAATACAGAACACAGAACACAGAACCCAATCCTTGAACACAGAAGCACAAGTCTTTACTGCCTCTATCTACAGATCAGGGCCTTGGATATACAAAGCTGTTTAGATAACTACTGAGATTTCCAAGACCACCTAGACAGGTTTTGTACTTAAAAGTTAGCTGAAAAAAAAAAAAAAAAAAGGAATTTTGGTGCCTACTGTGTTTAAGCACATCTGAAAAATTTGCTAAGCAAACATCAGCTTCATTCAATGACCAAGTTCTGTGTAAGGCCCAATTTCAGCTCTCACAGCTAAAAGCTGAACTGAGTATTTACACATGTTCCTGTCCCACGGAGGTGGCGGACAGATACACTTTATTTTCCAAAATAGCCCAGCCCTGTAGAGTCTGAGGGTCTAAGCCAATACTATTTGGTGCAGAGAAGCTTTGTTATTCTTTATTGATCTTCATAGTATGCAATACGGCCAGAGATCATACTAAAGAATAAATACATGCCAAGCAACCCACACTGTTGAGAGAAGGTTCCTAAAAGCCCTACTCTCCCTAGAAAAAAAAAAAAAAAGAAAAAAGTAATTAATCCATGAAATTAAATGCAATATACATCCAAATCTCAGTATTTACTCTAGAAATCTAGTCCCAGAAACTCTGAAGATGTGACCAGAGCACCCTTTCAGGAAATGGTCCTGCCAAACAGACTGCTCCTGCTAACTTCAAAAGGCTTACTTTATGTGAGCACTGCCCAGTTCTGGGACAGCAGATCATGTAAGCACGTGCTGCTACATGTTTCTAGCAACACAGATTTAAAGGGCAATAATTTAATGTATTAGGGATTTATGTACCTCCAAAAAAGCCAGGATTGAAAGCAGAAAGAAAGAATACTGGTCTGAAACATTTGGGTTTTTTCCCTGAAGTCTAGACATGCAACTCAGCACCGTTACACTGAGGAGGGCAATACTTTTGTACTGCAAGTTTTGTCAAGAAGAGGTAAGTGAGGGTTATGCAATATAGTGTGAGAGACTGTTCTAATGTACCTGATGCCTTTAAAATTGCTTCCTTTGCATCAACCTCCAAGATAGAAATAAACAGGACAACCACAAAGAAAACGTGCAGTTGCAATAGTTACAGTGGCTTGGAAATCTCTGTGAAGGTCTCAAATTCCTCATGATGCAGCTGGCAGCACATGTCATTAACCAGCTCTGCCCCATGCCCCAAGAACTGCTTGCTAAGCCAGAACTGCTCTTCAGACTCCGAATGATGATGGCCACAAGGTACTGCCAACAGACGGCCCAGCTTCTCCGTGCTGCTTACACAATGCAAACAAGCAGTGTAAGACAAGGGAATTAGAGCTTCATGAACTGTATGCTTTCATCCGGAACAGGCAAAGGAAAAGCCTGCTTTGCACTTAAAGAAACAGGAACATTTTGATGTTATTATGTTGCTACGGTTAACTGTGCCTTCAGTAAGACGACACTGTCTAGCTTGTTACTATACAGCCCAAAAAAAGCCAAATCAAAACAAACCAGAATGAGAGCCCTCTTCTTCAGAATAACATCACATGATTTTATATTTTTAGAATAAAGAGGCACACTGATAGAGATATAACACACATAAACACAATCATAAGAATTTTTTTGTTTATACCTCTAAACTTTTCTCTGGGTTTTAAAGTGGAGGACTCCTTCCTTGTTTAGAGTACATTTCTTCTGCATCACATGAGGTGGGGAGCTTCCTGCTGCTTGAGAAGGTTCCCTGTATAGAACGCTGAACAATTGGTTTGGAAAAGTTTTGATTGATAATAGCTTACATATGGCATTACAGAAAAGACGTCTATTTAAGCATCATTCTTCTCTGAGAAGGGGTTTTAAAGAGACACCATGTACTCCAGACTTGCTGGCAACCCACTAAACCTCCTCTGAAAGTCTGCCTCTGGAACTGTTCCCTGGCTTCTGACGGAAACGTACTAGTTCACCATAACCCTTACTAACATTCAGAGTAGTGGAAGCACAATTTATTTCCTACACTTGTAAGGGTTTTAGAATATGGCAGGACTGGTGTGTAACATGCAATTTGGAAGAGGATACCTAGAAAACATTTACACACTGTAGTCAGGTATAAGGATCCAGAGCAGTAGATAGATTTCTTCCACATAAACCCAGAGAAACAGAAAAGAGGTTTGATCATTGGTCAAGCCTACTCTCCTTTCTAGTGTTTGAGTCTTAAAAATGTATTTATAACACATAAATATGACTTTTACTTAAAGAGACATTTTGAAATGTGTTTGACCAAGTATCAGGGAAAAGAAGTACATGAAACCTTTTTTATTAGGATGAGTCTTCAGTTCTTTCCCACTTTTCATCAAGATCTAATTCCAAAACGTAATGTTAAAGGCATCACACTGACACATGCTGGCTTTCAGATAAGAAGTTCATGTTTCTGACCATAATCAAGGATTCCAGGAATTATTCTTGCAGCAAATAATAGGCAGGAAGGACATAGTGACCTTGCAACATTTCAACCTGCATTGAGAGCTGTCTGCCAACTTAAATTTTGCCTACAATTTCTGCAAGTACACAGCATTTCCTTTTCTAAACAGTTGCACTGCTTTATGAAACTGCTTCTAATATTATTCACAGAATAATCTCTATCAACTTCAGTGATTACAAAAATTTCCTATATCAAAGTGAGATTATCCTTACCAAATTTTGTAAAAAAAGAAGTATTAGCTTGTAGCGATTTATAAACACATTTGTAAATGTCTACAGCTATGACAAGTCACTTGTCATACAAAAAAAAAAACAGGCAGAAGGTGTTTTGTTTTGTTTTTTTTCCCTTATGAATTCTGTCTGAATTAAATATGTTTTCTATGAATATATTATCAACATTATTCATGTACAAGATTATTTGATCATGGTAACAAGATCACTAAAAATTATCTGTCATCTGTCACAGGTCACTTGATAAAGCAGATGATAATATTTCTGTTTTCTGGGTATCTACAGCTTTGTGTAACAGAAGCAACATACAGTACTTAAAAGTGGCTGGTGTGGGAAGGGAACAAGGAAACAATTCGCCTTCCTTTAACCATAAACCAGATTCTTAAATTTCACATACTGATCGACAGAGATATGCCTACAAAGAGTTAAACTTCAAAATATTATCTGAATTACATTTTTCCTGTGCATGCTGATAACTGAAAAAAATACTACGAAAAAAGTTAGTCAAGTCATCTGCTTTACTTACCCCACGAGGCTTTTGACATTGTGATTGTCAAACATCAGAGGTTCATAAGATGGTTCTTCACTGTGGTGGAAAAAGATGGTGGTTATCAAAGCAGCAAACTATGTTACCTATTTTTGGTTAAACTACTTCAGTGCTTGCATACTTTTTCCTAGCATCAGCATGAATTAACTACAGACTAATTCCATAAATATACAAGACCAAAGTTATCTCTAAAGTACAGCAAAGATTATTTTGGTCTAAATTAAAACCACCTGAATTTTAATGCAAAATAATGAATAAGTTATGTGCACATCCATTCATCCAGAGATCAATATTGTTGAAATTTCAAGTCAAAGACAGTACTGGTGCCTTCTGCCTGATTCAAAGAAACATTTTATTAAGAAAGTTAACCTCATTGAGCTTATTATGCAAGTAAATTAACAAAACAACTTAGCCTCAAATAATTCATAATGTTAGAATTTTGTTCACACCTCTAACTAGAGACAAACATGCTCCTCAGTCTTTTAAGTGATGGATGACTGTGCAGTATTTATAGCAATACTTTGTACTGGAAGCATCAAAATCATTAGTTTAGGCAAAAACCTTGGCAGGATAGGTTTCAGCTTTACATCATAATTCTGTGCAATTAATCATGACATTACAAAGGGCAAGTACCTCAGTGTTACACTGACAGGTCTTGTCTGTTCTGATCCCCTTTATTACAAACTGGAAAAGCTGGTGGCCTGGCTGTTAGAAGTCAGAAGAGAGTCTGGATCTCACATAGCTTGAAACTTTGCATCTCAAAACCTAGGACTACAGCTGACTGACAGCTTCAAACCAACACTTCCATCCACTCTTTCTCTACAACCTCCTTCCCGTAAGCATCCTAAATGGATAAAATTAAAACCAGTGTCCACAAAAAAATGTGGCTGTCTTGTAGAAACAGGAAGTTTTGTTGGTTTTTTTTAAGGAAAAAAAGATAAGATAGTAAGACGGTCTTTGCGGAGAGACACCAAACAGATTTACCAACTGCAAGTTCAATTTTAACTAAAACACTGACACATGGACCTCCACATAGGGATGTTTATTTACTCAGGCAGCCAGGAGCATAGTTTTAGGTCATCAAGATAACCCCTTCCAGACCTTTTAACAGTCATGTTAACCAATAATATTCTTAACAATTTGATCCCAGTTACCTTAAGATATCTCAAATAAACCATTTTTCAGCTTGCGGCCTGCATCTTTCTGTCAAATGTCTAGAAGCAGTAACAAATTCCAGGTAATGGGCAGGCTCAGGGTTTCTTAGAAATTCCCTATATTACTTCAGAATCCTTGTTAATTCCTCAAACCTTCCACAACATGTGTACATGTACATACATACATGAGTAGAGGTGAATCATACAGATTTTATTCGAGCGTAGGAACTAAACTGTTCAAGAGGATGTTCTATTAGCTGTAAAAAGTGATCCAGTTTCATTGTGTAGCCTAATTCTTTTGTGTAGTGAGAACTAAATTCTCAAATGATTACCAAAACTATAGTATTCTAGATAGGAGGATACAAACTGGATTATTTAAACACAAAAGCATCCCTTTTTTGCATTTGTACATGCATCAAACATTCTGAGGAACATCCTCCTGCACTCTGAGCTTCCTGACAGAAAAATCAATGGTTGGGTCATGATCTTGCTTGTACCTAAGGAATTATTATGAGTTCTGGCCTTATGGAAGATGTAGTTATAGTAAGTAGTGGGAAGTCTTGCTAACACTCATAGACAGATCAATCGATCGATGGATAGATGGATACATACATACATACATACATACATACTGAAGGAAAACACTGAGAAACTCTCAGTGTTCCCAGTGCATTCAAACTGTCCTGGGTTGAGAGGATTAGAAATGCTTTCATTTCCTAAATAGGACTGAAGAAAATACAGATGGCAAACTCCTTCTAGCACTTTAAAATCTCCCTTAACCAGAGAAGGTGGAAAAGTTTAAACCTCAGGACGCAGCAGCTAGTAGAATTGCATTTAGATGGCTTTGACTTATGAAGTATAATTTGGACAAGAGAATCTCAAATGCCAATACACAGGTGAAAAGATCTAAAAGCTTATTTTTTGTTTTCATGGGCAGGTCTGGTCACCTAGCTCATGCTTGTGTACCATCTCCACCTGCAAATGTGAGTAAGCACTGTTAATGACTCCTGTGATTGTTGTTATGCCTCACATGGATCCTGAACCCTTTTTTCCTATAAGCATGTGAACTGGTGACAGTCTTGGTGGCACTGGAAGATGCACACTCCTAGTCTTCAATGTCGCAGAGAAAAAGCTTCAAAGTAGTACACCTTTAATGAGCATACAAGCTCAGGATGTCAAAATAAAACAAACCAAAAATAGTCACATCTCAGAGTTTAGTTTGCTTTACAATTCTTAAGCCATTACCATAATTTATGACTCCTTATGGTCAGCAATATTGGATCATAATAACAACAGAAAATTAAGGGGGAAGATTAGGAGGCCAACAACAATGCAGATGATGGCCTGACATAACAAGATTCAATCTGGGGACAGTGGGTTGCCCAAGCACTAGCTCAACTGCAGAGACGAGGCTCCACTAGAGAGAATCGCTGCTTGAAAGAAGGCACAGCCCTGCAACTCAGTAAGGGCTGATCGCATGCAGAGATGGAATGTAAATGATTTTTCACACTCCCACAGAGCTCACAACTGCTGGACAAGGATGACATCTGAGCAACGAACTCGATGACTTCTGAGCAGTCTGTACTTTTGGGAGCCCAGTTCAGGACAGCTTTTTTAAAATTTAAGACAGCAAAGAAGTAACAGAGGAAACAGGTAGCCAAGGGAAGGGAAAAGAGAGGAGTAAACGTTTTATTTGCCCACAATTAAACAGTCTGCAGTGCAGAGCACTTGGGAGCATTGTGCTGACTGCGGCTACAGGAGGACCCTAGGGAGAAGCAGCACAGGCTGCAGCAGTACTCTTTACTCATGAAGGTGAGCATGTTGAGGTTTTATCACCACTGACTGTCTTCTCTTTTCTCTGAGAGGCACAGCTGTAAACCAGAGAGCTACATGAAGCAGGAAGTAACTTCTATTTTCCTTTTCTAGTGTTTTGGGAAACATTAATGAGCTCTGGGTCAAAGTTTATAAATAAGATGAAGCTTTAAGGTAAGCTAACAAATAGAGGAGACAGCTTGCAAGAGAACGAGATCTGTGTTTCTTCTATTTTGGCAAGTACTACAGTAAATAATTTGATTACTGAACCAAAATACTCTATGTGTTGCACTGTATTCCAAGCTCTGCCTCTTTACACCAATGTCCTGCACATGCCTTCCCCTCCTGGGCCATCTTGACTGCCAGGAAGGTCCAGACTTTGGCCCTCTGCATATCCCAGAGGACTGTCAAAAAGGAAAGAGAATTATAATGTAGAAAAATAAGCCACTGATACTTTAGTCTTAAATCAATATTAGAACAGGAAGCTTTAGTCTGTTATATAGGTCAGGGAAGCATGTGAAGCACAAACAGCGGGCAATTTGATTTCTGGAGAGGGCTGGCTCAGAGAGCTCTGCTGCTCTAAGGAAAGTGGCGTAGAGCTGCTCTGCGCAGCCCGGCTGTCCCCCACGTAACACCACTGAGGGGGTTTTACTGTTGCAAGACCATGCTAGGGTAGAACAAGTCTGGTTTTGTGCAAAGCTGGGCTTTGGACTGCACTCAGGGAAGAGAGGCAAGAGACTCCTCCCGCTCTATGACAAAAGCAACATGCACAGTAAGACTCAAAAACATGTTCAAAGTAGTTCTTAGGAAAACTTATCTAACTGGGAGACTGAGACTCAGATTTATAAAAGGAATCTAAAACTGGAATTATAAAGTTTGCAATGTGACAGGCACTTTGGTCATAACTCTGAAAAAAACCACCAAAACCCCACAAAATATCAAATAAAACCTCCCAAACAACCAACAAACCCAAATTCCTAGAAATCCACAAAACTTAAAAAGCAAGAGTAAAACTATGCAATCCATGATATTTCTACAGAATAACTGGTAGGACTGGGCCCGGTACACTGAGCAGCACCTTACAGTGTTGAGTGCCTGGGTTCCTAAGTGAACTGCAGTCTATTCTGAGCACACTGAAATCAAAGGGAGTCCTTTATAAGACTGGATAGGTTTCGAGTCATGTCTTCTGAGAACTGACTTCAGCAGTGCAGTTGCCTAATATCACTCAGAGTCACTGCAAAACCCTAGGTACTCAGGCATTTGGAAAACTAGAGCCATCAGGTGTCACTCAAGCGAAATGCATGTTTTAAAAGCACATGCTAATGAGGCACAAATACTGGAAGTAGACTGTGACCTGACAGAAACTGCACTAGATGGAGACTGGGGAACTGCATTTTCTCGTTGGCTCAGAAAGTGAACTTTGATATTCAAGACCTCCTTCACACACCTCCCGATTTCTAAACGGTCATACTAAATAAATGCTCTGAAAGCTGCATGCAAAACAGGTTTTTCATTTCTCAGTGGTTTAGAAAGACTGGTTACAATGGCTGGCTTATAGAGCACACGTACGTGAACATTCTGTATGTATAAAACATCTTTTTAGGAGTGATATAGACCTTAGGTTTCTGTACTTTATCTTCAGAATAAATACACCGAGGGGTTTGTGTATGATAGGCACTGTTAAACAACTGGTTGTGAGCTGGTTAAACAACCACATACTCCGGAAAAAAAAAGCAGCAGTGTAGCAAGCACAAAGGACAGTTGTTCTTCAGGAATTTCATGACACCTGAGAACGAAGCATGAGGAAAGTGAGCAAAATGGAAACAATACTTTAAATACTAGGATTGGTTTGCCAGCATGTAATACATTTACATATGCTTTCTGACCCCTCTGAAGTGTTTATGCCTTATGCTATATGGTGACTTCCTTTGGTGCCTTTTATTTTAAAAAACTGCCTATGGATGCCCGCACACAGCTCTACAGTGCATGGTTTAAGAATTTTGGCAGACCCATTCCAGTACAACATGAATCATGCAGTTATCTTGCACACTGTCTAAGGAAATTCCGTGCAGCACAGTCTTGCCTGGCAAGACAAAACAAAACGGGGAGAATTACTAATCCATATCTATCCTCAGTATTCTCTGCCTAGGGACAACATTCCTGTATTCCCAAAGTGACTTTTCTTCCACATTTACTCAGTCTTGCTCTTGTCTGCATCAGTGAAAATCACCACTAAAATACTAGGATGGAATAAAGCATTGAAAATAATGGAATGGAAATTATAAAAACCTATTTAAAGAAATGATAATAACCATACTACATTTAAATCCGCTGAACACATACATTTCCTATTTAGGATCTTTGATCTGCATTTAGGGCTAGACATTAAAATATCCTCTGAAAATACAATTTTTCTGAACAATTTCTAGGGGGAAGAAAAAACCAGAAGAGGAAAAAGTGTGGAAAACACAGAAGCTAAAACTCAAAACCAGAGCATTTTCACAAAATAAAGAGCATAAGAAATCAATCTAAATTAAGCTGCTACAGCAGACTGTAGGACTAACGCGCGAGTGTTTTATACATATCGGAGAACCTTAAATAAGAAAAGGCATGTGAATAAAATATGACTCAATAAAATAATTCATGCTGAAATGACAGGATTTTAATTATGTGTAACTTCAGTCTTGTGAAAATGAAGCAGGAGGCACCTCAGGCATTTAGGGTCCTGATGACAGAAGTTACAGATCCATTCTCTGATTATAAAACATTATGTTGGATGCAGCATTTGGGAAAAAAACAAACAAAACAAAACCTGCAAAGATCACATATCTAGATGGGACCTTCACCAATAATCAGGACTGCCAGTTTAGGAACACCTGAAGTGACAGGGTCAAGCAACTTCCCTCAGATATCTGTATGTTCCAACCTGCTGTGGATTCAGTGAAGGCACACTGCAGGGGTGCTCTCAAGACTTCGCAAAGAAATGCAACATAAATGTGAGCAAGGAAAGTGGAAATATGTGAAAGTGCATATGTGCATTTCAAATCAGTCTTGTTTCAAACTAACTTGGGAACATGGACAGCTGACACACTTGGGGGAAGACGAGTATCTGGATAAAAGCTCCAATATAGTTCCCAAATCATTCAGGAAGAAAGTGAGAATGGTAAAACAATTACATATGGTGCTTTTCACAAAGAAAACAGGAAATACAGTCCACTAGGGAGAAATATAGAAGACTACTAAAATAGGCAGCCTGTTGTGAATGCAAACAAGAGAGGAGAAAGTGATTCAAAACTCCCCACAATAGCTTTTGCAAACCACAAAGTCCAGCAAACCAGCCGGCAAGCAACCCTATGTATCTAATTGAATCCTTTTAAAATCTTCTTTGCTTTGTGGCTCATTCGACACCCAAATGGTGCAGGGTGGGTTCTTTAGGTAGATATCTAGTGAAAGGTCAAGAAAAATTGTAGCAATAAGGAAAGATGATGTAAACGTAAGCTACAGGGGCACTGTCTTAGCAAAGCAGCCCTGAAGCTAAAGCAAACAATTAGGTCTTTTGTGCTCAAACAGTTGGCTGCATTAGTGCTTGAATGGACACAGAAATTTTACATACCAAATAAACTGTATTGAGAGTTAGGATATCAATTGATGTAATATGACTAGAGACTTGTGCAGGAGGGCACCATGCACTGCAACATGGCACTCTAGTCAATGTTAAGAATCCCTTGCACGCAGGTAAGTGACACAGCCAGGCCTGTCCCAGCACAGACATGCAGACAAGCAGCAAGATAAGAGCTCCAAAAACCTAAGAACAGGAAACTAATTCTGGCCTTCCTCTGGCATTTTTTTTGAATGTTTGAATCAGCAAACTTTTTTTTTTTTTTTTTTTTGTGCTAGTAGCTTTGAGCATAATCCTTGTAACACAAACTTCTTTTTTTTTCTTTCTAGGCACAGAATGAAAGAAATCATCATTTAATAGAACATAAAGAAAGCAAAAGGAACAAGAAAGAAGGGAAGAGCATACTGAGTATAGTAAAAAGGCCAGGAACACACAGGGTTAAAAACAAAGTGAAAAGAGATTATGGTGGTAATGTGTCATTGGCAAAAAATCCCAATGAAACAAGGAAAGAAATCCTTACTGGTTACACATACAGGGTCAGAAATAATGCTAGGGAGAAATCTCAAGTACTCTTGGCTATTATGCTTAACAGGAGAAATGAGATCTGCAAACCAAGCTTGAGAATACATACATAGAAGTATGAAAATAGAGGAAATTATTCCAACACCAGGTAAATTCAGCAGGCTCATCTGCAGTGGTGTGCTAAGCTCTAGTTATGCTATTATAGACCTTGAGATATTTGAGAAAAGACAATCAAATTGAGACTGCAATGAGATTAATACATCTGCAAATGAGTATCATCAGCTAACCTCCTGAATTAGCCACTGTACAAATGCTCCATCTGCAAGAAGGTTAGGAAAGAAGAGGGTTGTGTGAAAGTAAGTAAGTAGAAAAGCAAAAAGGCCTTTTGACTGCTGACGGAATACATCCGACAGCCCCCTAAGAAGGCACTGCTGCTAAAGAGAAGTAACCTGGGGTCTTGTGAATGAAGGCTTCAGCGGATGTGTCTTCACGTTTTAAAGTTTTCTGAAGACTTCTTTCACAACTGAGGCAAGTTATTCTGCATCTTCTAGACTTAGTTTCTTCCTGGTAACACAGAGATTATCCTACTCTTTATATGCAATCAAGACAAATTCTATTGCCTATTTAGGTTGCCCATATGCTAGTGGAAAGGCAAATTTCTTGCAGGATTCTGAAGTGGTGTCCTGACAAGAGCAAGTACAACACTGAAATTTCTGAGAAAACTTAATACGCGGCTACCGTTTAGCAGAGACGAGCAGCTAGAGAATAATATCCAATTGGAACACTGACCTGTTTTTATTTAATTCAGTTTTTCTAAACTAATTTCCATTTCATAGCTGTTACAGCTTCTGCTCTAGTGAGAATACATACAGCTTCCTCCTTATATGAATCTTCCATTACAATCCACCCTTGATCCCCTTCCTCTCTCTTCTTCTGCTATGATAATTTCACAGATTTTGCCAGAGGGTGCTATTAGATCATTTAAGCAGATCTTCAATATAAATAATGGAGACACTAACTTTCACCCAGCTACCCCTGCTGAAACCCATGTACTGCAGTGAAATGAAAGCAAGAGATTAAATTGTACACTGTAGGAGACTTTGAAGCATGAGCTGTACTGGTAGAAAACGGGGAGAAATACACACAGGTAATTCCATCTGGAAACAACAGCTGCCGAACTTTACCAATCTGCCTTTCAAAAAAACCTTTTTTCCAACCCAGAATCAGAAAGTAGAACATGAAACATTTAAGAATGACTGACCAGATAAAGAATGTGTTTTTCCCTTAGATATCTATGCTACCTCTCAGCAGTGGAACAGTTTCTTCAGCCCTGATTAACTGCTAGTGTTTAGGAAAGAATAAAAAACAAAAGACAAAGAAAACACATCACAGAATAAGGTGAATGATAACAGAAAAAGCCCTCCCTTACTCACGGTACAAATCACGCTACCTAAGATTTCATGATAATTACTGCTTTAATGCAGCTGAAGGCTGATATAAATTCAGACTCAAAACATGATGTCAATTTGCTTCTGAAACTTTTAAGGAGATACACAATCTAATAGTTTATAATCCAAGCCACAATGAGTTTACCATCTTTAGAAGTACTTGTGCAAAAGTTTTACTAGCCTCTTAGACAAAGGGCTGGAACCTTACAGCAAGAGTGTAACCACACAGCTTAATTCTCTCACCACTGGGTTGTACCATGCTCTTGCAGGCTGAGATTGAACTACACACCAGGAATGATGCCTTCGGAAAGCACTTCTCAGCAGAAGTCCAAACTGTGTATTCACAAAAGAAATCCTAACCTATATCGACAAGCAGTGCACACTGCACCCAGAGGATCAGTGATTTCACTGTTGTTCTATCTTACAAAAAACCCCTCTTATCTCAGAAAAAAAGGTGTCAATGACACTAATGACAAAAAGGTAAAGAGCAAGCTAACAGCTCAGAAGGGTTTGCTATAGGGGGCTGAGCCTGAGGTAGACCTAAGGGACAATCACCCCAGTGGTAATTAAAAAGCCAAAGTGCCTGACTAAGTTCATTACAGATTTTAATAATCTATGTACTTTGAACATAGAGGAAATAAGAGATTTCAGGCAGCTGCTAATCCAAGGTAGATCTCTTCATGACTTAATTTCCACCCCAGTCAAGCCAGCAGTGATTAGATGTTCAACTGTTTAATGGCCAATGCCTTGCATGACGTGAGTTATGGACTACACAAATCCATTTTCTTTAGCTCGCTCTTCATTTTATATTGCAGTCCCTCAACCCTGTTCGCTCTGAAAGCATATGAAAAAAACCCCCAAACCATTATTTATATTCCTCAGTCCTCAGTTTATGAAATGATCCACACATCACCAAAAAAAACATAACATCACAAGTAATGACCTTGTTAGGTTGTACTATAGATAAGAAGCTTGAAGGTCCCGAAACAGCTTAACACCACCAGCAAGCACAGAAACTGATGTTTTGTCAGACCCATGGGCCTTAACAAGGCCACTCAATCTCATTGCACCACTGAAACTTTAGTTTCCAGACTTGGCAGCTGATACTTAAGTTACGGATGCAGCACTTGGCAAATGGCTCCAGAAAGTTTAGAAGAGAGGATTCAAAGAGGATTATCGAGGCATTTCTTTCCCTCCTCTTTTTCATTCCTGATTTCTAGGGATGTGCCAGCTGCTAATTAGTATAAGGCAGAGACAGACTGGAGCTGCTGATTTACCAGTTTTAACTGGGTAACTTCTCCCACGCCTCTCCAATCAGACTGTGAAATCTCTACAAACTTAAGGTTGCACTTTGGCTCTAATCTTGCAAACTCAGGTCCTTCCTTCATACACAAATCAGAATAAAAGTATAGGTAGTTATGTAAAAGGTTACTGTCAACTGCAAAAGAGAAACATTCAGACCCCCACTTATTTCCCTATACCTGCCAGATCTGCCACATCCTTGAGGCAAAGGGCTGCATCCTTGGTGAAATGCCCTCTCCTCTGCCAGGTGCAACAGTAGCAAACTAGGGATAGAAGATTTCCAATGCCAAAAAGGCAGATTTGTCCACATGGACAATCTTATCCTGACACTACTGTGATCTGCCCTTGCTTCTACATGCACTTTGCTTTGTTTGTCCTGCTCCTTTCCGTCATAAATTCTGAGCAGTACAGTACTAAGCTCACTATCAAAAGTCTTGTCCTGTGACAGCAGAGGAGGGACGAAATGGCACACAAGAGAAACTACAGAATGTCTAATTTTAGCTTGCCTCTATGTCTGGCAGAGTAACTGCAAAGGTATCAAAAAAAAGCTGTAGGTTGTTCCTGTTCCCATTAAAACACATGACAGTACCCCCATCAACTTCAACAGGAAGACCTTCTATTAGGAAAATCATACATCACTGAATTCACACAAAATACAGCTAAGAGGCAGAGTTGTGACAAAGGGAGTGTTTTTAACAGTGCTGCAGATGTACACAGCTGCTTACTCAGGCTGCAGATGTACACAGCGACTTACTCGGTCTCCATCCTGTTAGGCAGAACTGTAAAAACCCAGAAGAATAGCATATCAGCAACAGAAAAACGTGGTAAAAGACAAGGGGGGAAACCCGTATGACTTATTGCGGTCAGTACTCACTGCGCATCTTCATTTGGCCCAGCTACCTTTCCTTTAGCTATTGAAAGAGCAAGCATTGCCTACATAACCCTGCTTTTGTTCTTCTAAGTATCTCTTCCTGTACCCACGCTTGGAGGGTGTGTGGGAGACGCTTATGCTTAGGGATCAACTATCAAATCCATGTACGAGCAAGAAATTAAAGTGAAAACATTTCCCACTACGCACACTTGTATTCCATCTCATATAAACTGGGAGCCATCACGTGACTGCAGCCTGCAAGGACTCTGAAAGGCCCCCACCTGCAGCCGATGAGGTGCAGCAGGCAGAAAACAAGTTTAACCACACAACTAAAAGGAGAAGCACAGGACTTGAAAAGTTTTGAAGGTGTACGATCATTATTGTGAGCAAACATGACTTTTACTACTAAACAGCTTTCTAACCATAAGACCTGAAAACAGTGAACTAAATATAACCTGAAGTGAAGATAAGGTCAATGTTGAACGCGCCCTAAAATCTGGGGAAAGCTGAATGTGGCCCTCAAATCAATACGACAACGCTGGGACAGGAGAGTAAGGAACCACAATCAACATGACAAACATGCTTTAGAAAGTGAATATAAAACCAAGGTTTGCTACTGTCAAGACACTAAGGTGCGTGTGTGAATTCCCATGTACAACTTATCTTTTCCATATTCTGAATCTTGTTAAATTGACTTTAAAATGAGCAGGTACTGCACAGAGAACACAAGATACTATCGTTGACTCAGAATAAAAGCCGGCAAGAATATCAAGTCTTTTTAATAAGACAAGTCTAAGTGATTTAAATAGCACTTAAATGAGAGTCATTGCCTTTGCCATTTTGTTCTTTATCCTTACACTCTAATGCCAGTTATTCTCAGCCACAATAGCTTTGTGACCAAGGCCATCTACTGGTGAGTGGGGTGTGCAAATTAATGAAGTTTTTGTTGGCTAAATTTAACTAGCGCTTGTCAATATTTAGACACATGCATTGAAATTGTGCCAAACAGCTGTCAGTAATTAGTAAACAAGGCCACAAATTCGGATGAACAAATAAATAAAGGCTTCCCAAATTCCACATAAAGAAACACGATTCTGTCCAGGGGAGAAGAACGTTGTGCTTTGAATTGCCATCCCCAGTTCACAAGTAGCTCACACATCTTGAGACTTCACTGTTCTGTGTAAAATGAATTAGAAATATCAGTGTTGCTAATAGAGAGATGAATTTCACCCTAAAAATCACTACTAAAGCTCGTAACAGTTTTCAAGAATCACTGGGGTCTGAACAATGAAGTTTGCAGGCTAAAACTGCAAATATTTTATATGGGTACGCATTGGGATTTACACCATAATTACAATTGTACTTGTTCCTCTAACTTAAAGCAGTAGAAATGGAAGTTGGGCGAGGAGATGGAAAGGAAATAAAGCACACCCAAACCCTTACACACTGTGATTTCTAAGGTGATGTTCAAGAAAAATCAGCAAGAGAATTTGGGAGCGCCAGCCTGCTGTGACACAGATGCCCACGCTGTTCTACTGTTCAGCAGCATTATTCCCAAACCATCATGATGTTTCTAATAAAAATTAGCACTTTTTAAAAATTCTGTAACACTTAAGCTAGTATAACGATTTTGAGAGTAAGCTGTTTGAATGGTAGCACTGCAAATCCCTCAATTACAAGACAATATTCTCCTTTCTTAGAACAAGAGGAAACAAACATAACCCTTTACTCATTCTTTTTGCCATTTGAATTTGAGATGACCTTGGTAGTGTACAGAATACCTAGGAGCTAACTTGTAGTCACCAAATACATTTCTCATTTTTGATAATAGGAAGTTTGAGCAGGTACTTTTGGCTCACAACATAGAAAACGAAGTTTCTATTTTGCCTGAACAAGCCACATGGGAGAAAAGTACTTCCACAAGAGAAAATATGGATGCCACAAGATGACAAATACCCTTCACTGACATTTACTTCAGCCTGATTAATTGCTATGACAATCCAATTTATGATGGAGAATTGACAGATGGCAGACAAAAAGGAGTCAAAGCTTCCTGTAAACTTCAGTGTACATTTGTCCACTTCTTCCAAGAGGGGCTTGAGGTTGTTTTCTGATGTTTTTTAGGAGGCTAAGGTGGGGAAGGTGTTCCTGTTTTATTTTAAATATCATTTAATTAAACCAGTTTTATTCATTGGAAGCAAACCACTTTCCAGTAGAGTAAGCTTAGTAATTTCTGTGCCTTTCCAATTTATTTATGGTGCACAAAGGCCATGGGTAGAGTTCTGTAACTCATGGAAATTTGTAGTCTCCAAGATAATTTTTTAAATGAAGATTAGAGGGGAAAAAAACCCAAAACATGCAACAGCTGCCCCCCTCCTCCAACCACATGCTAAACATAACTTTGAAAGAATAAATTAATGATGTAAAACTTCCAAGTTTTAGCAAAACTGTATTATCAATTTGGAGCATGTTCCTATCAAGTCACAATTTTATACTGACCAAAATTTTTTTTCTTAGTCATTCAGAAGGGTCTACTCTGCCATTGCTTCCAAAAATGGAGCACGCATTAGTAAAAGGGTAATCCCTCTTTAGTCATGACAGAGACTCCCGTTGTGATACATCCAATTAAACAACAAAGATTCTAATAAAGTAACCCAAATTAAGAAACACCAACATTTCTAGACAGACCTGTGTTACTTAGATGTGAAAGCAGATACTCTTGAATATAAAGATGGCTTCATTGGCTTTTGTCTTCTTTTGCTCCATAATGACTTATTTTAGAAGTGCACTTGCACCCTTCACTAATGTTGTGCTTGTTTCTCCTGTTGCAATGTCAAATATATCTGATTGCAGCTTCTTGCAGCACATCATTCAGTAGCTGTAGTAGTGGACATGCTACCATTTAGCATAATAATAAACATTTTTCGATTTGTCTCAAAATTTTCCCTATTTCCATACAAAAAGGCTATACATAATACAGAATTTTGTTTCTCCCCTGAAGACAAGGCTCTCTGTCATCACCAAACTTTGTCCAGAGGAAAAGTCACAAATTCTCAATTATAAGGCCTGCCTTCTGCTGCTAAGGCAGAACAAAATACCATGATGATTTTGACAGGATTTAACATAAAAAAAACTTGTTGATAAGCTTTAAACATTTTTCTCATTAAATCACTGCATCAAAAGAGCTGAACTACAGAAAATTTAACTTACATATTTCAATCACAGCTACTGTGAATCAAAATAATTATACATTACACTTTCAAAATACTGCATGAGATAGTGGATTAAAAAAACCCTGTTGTCTCCTGCGGATCTGCATATCAAAAAATTCCTCAAGCAACTTATGCCAGGACTCTCATGTTCCAGAAATTGAAAGATAATCTGAGAATTTGGAATTATTCAGTTGCAAGATCTAATTTTTATGATTTGCTCATTTCTTCAACAAGCATTTCAGAGGACTAAATTTAGCATGTCAGGTCCCCTTTCAAATTCATGTTTTCAACTGTTTTTTCTTTCATTAACCTCTAAACTTGGAATTGCCTGTATGTTATTGAATTGAAAGGAATGTTGGGTTTATTTTTCAAAATATGTGTATGTCTTAGATCCATTTTCCCAGTGCAGTGCTGAAAGGTTTTTCTTACTCCAATCCTGTACCAAACACTGACAAGGGCTCTAACTTCCTTAATCTCAGACATATCCAAAAGCAAGACCACCTCAAAATGAACTGTGGAAGCTAGACAATCTATGAAAGCCATCTACCTCTATTTCATCTTGCATATTATTCAGTCATATGTTGTACAGTCCCTAGGGAAAAAAAGAAACACAGGAAAATAACTCAGGCAGCTACCAGCCATGAAAGTGTTGTTTATCTTCAAATAGTACCATTTCTTCTCAGAATGTAAGAAGCCGACATACCCGTAACACCAGCCTGCACGAAACGCTGCTGCCCTTGGATGAGCGTTAGAACCAACTAAACTTGTACTTGCCTGCTCCAGGGAAAAGGCTTTATTGTGATACTGCAGCATAGTGCAAGTTTCAGAAACCAAACACACAAAACTCATCCTTCTTTTGAAGAAAGCAGCAGGAAGGGAAACAAGAGACAAAAAAAAAGTCTGATATTTGTTACATCAGAACATTTACAATGGTACATAAAAAGACTGTAAAAGGCATTTATTCTAATAGTCTTGGATGTTCGATCCGTGTAATTGTCCAGTCTGGTTTTGCTCCTTCTGTAAATTCCCTTTGGAATCTGAAAAAGGAAAGACAGTAAATGAAGAGTTGTTAAAAATCTACTTGATCCCTAAACAGTTACTAATACCAATATGAAATCATGAAAAAATATTTTACTTCAAAGTTATTCCTGTAAAAGCTCCTTAGACTCTGATGCTTATGCCCCGAAATGGACGATCAGAATTAACTGTATCGGAAGAAACAAAGTGTGCTGACTTCAGAATGTTTCGGTTCAGATCCCAGAGACAGGATCAAGCAGCAACAGTAAAGACCCTGCCTGATATCAAGAAAGCATTCAGTTTTCATCATAGTAGCTATGAATATAGCTTTGTGGCAGATCTTCATCTCTAAATAAGTTTAATTTTGTTTAATGGGATGATAACTGCATTGTAAGGGGAAATCACACGCTACACATTCTACCTGAAAAAAAGTAATTTTTAATGAACTATACTTTACAAAGCCATGTGTTTTCAGAAATACATCAAAGATCAAACTAACAGCAGTACTGAATCTCCCTGAAAGAAAATTCCACAGTTGCTAATAGGAAACTGAAAACATCCACCTCTGTTTTCAAAACGTCTTCCTTTTTAGTCATTCATGTCTCCCCCTCACAGAGCACATGAGTTTTGACTGCTTGTCATCTAAAGATAAGTCTGAGCTTTTAGCTGAATTTTCATGCTCCCAAGTCACCTGCACATTACGGACAAGAACAGATCCACTCCTGGAAATTGTCTTCTCCAGATCCTAAATGCTTAACACTAGGCTTCCAAGGCCTGTAGTATCTTTGCCCATGTGAGTTTAGGTTAGCACTGCAAATAGCAGAAGGAGCACATACTTGTAAAGCTGTCTTTGCTGGGGAATAGGAAGATATTTAGGGCTCTAAGGGAAGGCTCTTGAGGTCCGTGGAACCTCTGAAGCCTCCAACTTTAAGGAAGATGCTGAATTCAGCTAAGGGATGGATCCACAAAAATCCATCCAGGCAAACAGTTACAATGGTGTCCTCAGAGCGTTTCCTTTGTTTCAGAACTCCTCACCAACTAGACCCCATACTCTCTCCACTTCAAGTGCGAGTGTAGAAGTCACAGATAATAATGCATTTGTCATGTACGAAAATTTTCCTGCAACTTCTGAGAATGTTATTTGCAATACTTTTGCCAGCTGTGCAGCTATTTCTGCACTGCTCTGCTATCGGTACACTAACACAGACATTATTTACAAGTGTTCCTATGAAAAAACATCTACCAAATATGTGCTTGAGGGCTTGATTCAGAGTTGGGTTTTGTTTTTTTCCTTGGATTATCGGAACACCAGGTGATGCTTGCTTTGTTCTGCCTTTCTGCACAAAGTATTTGGCTAAATAACCTCCTCTTTCATGAGCTACTTTTTCATCTAATTGCAGTTCTGACTGTTGCGTGGGAAGTGACAAGCCACTACACTTGACTGTATTGCTGTTAGCTCGGCTACAAGAAGTGGGAAACAAGAACTGATGATATTGGCTTATTTCCTGAAAGCTGCAGGAGCAGTATGGGAAAGGATCAGAATCTTCATTGAATGCTCCAACTATTGTTCTTCCTGATAGAGTTTCCATTAATGTTAATTCAGAAGCAAGGTAATGATGTTAAGGGGTATTTAAAATATTTGGCCCTAGAATAAAAAATGGAAGGTTGGATGGGAACTAACTTAGAATCAAGGTAAATTAAAACATACTGAGTTCTGCTCTGGCACAGTGTGAATGCTTTCAGTTCCCAAACTCCTTTCTACACAGCAAGCCCATGTATATGGAGAAAAAAAGGGACAAGTAAACTTACTCATAGTTTGCTGTTAAAAGATGTCTTTTTTCTTTTGTGCTTTCATCTCCAAACACAATCTGGAAAACTTTGGTTTCACCTGGTACTTCATCAGGTAGGTTAGCACTATTCAGATACCAGAAACGCATCAGGATGCTAACAAACTTTCTTCCTGTTGGAAATAAATCAATCCAGAAGGTAGATCTCATGTTTCTCATTGGTCCAATACTCCTATTTGTTATCTAGCATATATTCTAGTGAGACCCTGGAAGGCCAGCTGACTTCAGCCGTAACGAATGTATGATAGAATAATGAACAATAAAGCTATTCAAAGCCATATTCATGCTGTTTAGCGACAATAAAAATACACTACATTTATTTGACCCTGAGTGTTGTGTGACATTGTAAGTAATCAAAGCATATGAAAAAAAGTTGGTTATCACAAAGTCTAAAGCCAACTACTGATTAAACAAAAGTGTGTGGAGTTGCTGAAACTCAGGAGCAACCCAAGAGAATAAAAAAAAGTCCCTATCTCCCAAAATAGGAAAAAAGCTCACTGGGCCTGACAGTTTGAAATGCTCATTGGAAGATGCAGGGTTAAGACTATAAACCATCTCAACTGTGTCTGACAGTGAACTGAGCACATAATGCTGGTATTCAATCAAAAGAAAGACCTGTTTGAGCTTATCACTAGCTTAAAAAAAATAAATCAAGAAGTCCTAAAACAAAGTATATTCCCTGAAAACAGAATAGAAGTGAAGACAGCAAACTTTATTTTGTTATCCAGCTTTCACTATTCTTCTTGGAAGATGTATTTTGATAGCTGAAGCTTCCCGCATATAATAGAATAATTGGTTTTGAGTGGTTTGAGATTGCTAACTGAGGACTAACATAAAAATCTGAAATTACAAAAGAAGAGGAATGAGCAAAACCTGAACAAAATTCAAAACAGTACCATGAGTTATTAACGATAACCTCTCCATTTCAGGTTTAAAAGGAAATCAAGGAATCATATATAGATTAACTATAAACAGAAAAATAAGGAATGATTAAACAGTACTCAAAACCACACCTGTAAGGAGAATGCCTGCTTAGTAGCAAAAGCAGGAAAGAAGACTGCCCATTGGCTGAAACATTTTAGAGTTCTAAACATACCATCATCATCATAGTAAATGCGAACATCTCCTTCTGTTGTATACATGATTGCATCAATGTCAGCTGCTAAAGCATCCCTGTGGTTGTCAGGGAGCAAAGAAATCTTTTCCTTCAGCACCTGAAGTACCTAAATTCAGAAAAACTGTCGCTTAGTTTTTCATTAAGAAATTGAAGTAACAATCTTTTCTACTGCAGTTAATAAAACGAGCTATATTGCTAAAACATTTGGGTAACATATACAACAGCGGAAGTGAAAAAGCACTGGGAAGCTTGGGCCCTCTCAAGCCCTAATCCGGTGATGTTAAAGATGATCAATTTACTGCTCAAACCAATGAAAAAAAGTATTTTTAAAACATTTACAAAAGACACTGTCAAAACCGAGGTTGCAAAGCAAGGCATGTACCAGTTAACCCTGCTTCCACAATCATACTTACACTCTGCCTGCTCACTATGTGTATATTCCTTAGCTTTTGATCATTTCTTAGCTATCTTTCGCAAATTTCTTTGCAAATCAGAAAAGACTGAAAATGCATTGCTCTGGGACTTCAGTCCCAGACCACATTCACACCCATAGCCTTGTGAGCATCCTAAGACCTGCTCAGCTGCCTTAAGTAGAAAAAGGGTGTGACGCGCAAACTGCACAGAGGCATCACCCCAGATACCAGGTGAGAAAAACGTGTCACAAGGAAGGATGAAGCTATGCAGCACTCATTTTTAACTTATACTCCATTTTCAGGTTAACTTGTATTGCCATTTTTTAAAGAATAAACAGATCTAGAGGTCACATGGAAGCAGGAGGCAATCTTCACTGGAAGACAGTGGTTTCTAGTACACTTCGCAGGTAAAAAAAATTCACTGGCCAAAGCACCAATGAAGTAGTGTGATATCACAGCCTCATCCACTACCTGCTCTGGTTACATGAGGTTTCTGGATCAACGGTAAATCAATCACTTGAAGAATTTAAGATGAGCAGAGGAAGAGGAGATGCTCTTTCAAAACAACTATAAGAAACAAACTCACATTTTATTGCTATCTCTGCTCAGAGAGAGGAGTCAAGATTGTCCAGTGGGGGTGCACTAGAACAGCACCAAAATTTTTGCTGCAAAGGTATGGGTGGCATAAGGACAGGCCAAGCTGACATCCAGTAACAAGGCAGACATAGACCTGAAGTATCTCCTCCACTTGACTCTGATGCATCTGTTACCTCCGTCCCCTGGGAAGGCCAAGACAACTTCAACAATTAAAATTCATAAAAACACAGAACACACAGCACCAAAGCTTACGTAGCCAGGTCAACAATATCCCTGAAACCATGACACAAGACCGAGACCTTCCAGCCAAAACCAGTAACAGGCTGTATGATCTGCTTGGGGAGCGGGAATGTGCAGCTGGAACGAGCACAGAGCAGTTCCTTTCTCCATCTAAATTCTGGTGCGCAGATCGAAGGCATCAGCTATCTGCCTACACCAACAGAGGCACAGGATTCCACCTGCCATCCAGAACCCACTGCCTTTCCATCCTTTCTGGTACAACAGCAACATTTTGGGCAATTAGTCCTTATGCCAAGAATTTTTAATTTTTTTTTTAAAACAGTAACTTTAAATTAAATTTCCTTTGTTGAAATTAAACATAAACAAGCCGCAGGACAAACAATTGCCCTGTTCTGTGTTATGTTGTTTTTCCCAAATTAAACCAAACTGGTAGTATTTGCCGATGACAGGCTGAACACATACTACTTCATAATGGAAAATCAATTGCAAGAGTGAGAGATGGAAAGCATTTACCTCTGCTGATACAAGTTCGTCCAGTAGGTCAAGTTTACGCTGAGACAGCAGCTTTGAAACAACAGAAAAGGCCTACCGAAAAAAAAAGAAAAAAAGAAACATATTAACCAGTTTGCCTTATTTTTCAGACAAATCCATCATTATGTGACAAGCTAGCCAAATATTTCATGATTTAAGATTTCAATGTTTGTAGAGTGTACCACTATTGAAACGGAAGCCCTAAAGCACTGAAAAAAGGGATTCCATGAACTAATGAAAACATACGGGAAACCTTTTGATAACAGGCAAGTGAATGCATAGCTTACTAAAAAAAAAAAAAAAGCATTACAATAAACTATGTAAGCTGGTTTTACTCTCTTTTTGATAATTCAAGCAGTCTGTATCCTTCCCTGTAAACATTTTGTTCCCCTGCCCATTTCCCCAGTTTATCTTCTGGTTTCGGGGAAAACAAAGCTTCCAATTATAAAATTTCTTTATTAATCTGGTTTAATCTCTAAACTTCAGGAAACTCAACTCCCCTTTTCCCCTCAATTTTGCAGGTATATTTACGTACAGTAACGTCTCTCCATATTTGAATAGTGTACTTGTGAAATGTGGACAGAGCATTTATGACTCTACAGCAAGTAAACAAAAAAACAAGGCCATGGTAAAACAGGTGGCTCTGTAGACATGACAACTAACAGTGTAGGGTTTTCTTTTGTTTCTCTTGAACATTTTAACATTCTGTCCCGTGTTGTTTTAAAGTGGCTTTTCATTTGTTTTGGTTTTTTTTTTAATTAAACACAATAAGTGAAGTTTCACAGCAGCTAACTCTGTAATTTTTACATTATTAGCTCTGAGATCACTACCTCTTTAACACATTCTGTTTACAAAGATTATCGCGGCCATACATTTGGAGAAACAAATACATGCACCAGCTCTATGCCTGCTCAAGCTTGGTCATTTTAAGGAAACCAGCTAAGAAGAGACACATTTACCCTTACAGCCTCTAAAACACCAGGAAGCACCTTCCTTCACACTAATTTAGGGGACGGCTAAACCCGCTCATTTTAATTCTAGAAACTAGGAAAAGAAAAGCCTTAAGAAAAGCACACTTCACATTATTCCCCCTTCCTCCAGAAGCGAGGTACTCGGAGCCCAGAGTGAGGAACTCCATCTATTTTAAACACGAGCGAACACAGGCGCTACCATCTCCGCACGTGAAACAGAAGCCGGGCAGCGGCGGCCCCCGGGGAGGCTCATCGGGCCGCAGGCCGCACGGCTCGGGCACCGGGCCCCTCTCTTCTCGGGCAGGCGGACGG